>JACGDI010001904.1:0-22438 GCA_014898725.1 Jacaranda copaia
AGTGTATTTCAATGAAACACATTTTATACTTTGTTTGTTTTTAGTTTGAACTTCACTTCCTTCGAATTGTACTCAACTTCCCAGCTTCGTTTCAGTTGAATTGAATTGAACTTCAAAGAAACATATTTTATACTTTGTTTATACTTGGTTTTTACTTCATTACCCTCAAATCTTACTCAAATTGACATTGGAATCGGAGTGTATTTCAACAAAACCCATTTAATACTTTGTTTGTTCCATATTTGTACTTTAATTCCTTTAAATTACACTCAAATCTCATGTCTCATTTCAATTGAAGTGCATCAAATTTCAAAGAAGCACATTTTGTGCTTTGTTTTTTCTTGGTTTGGACTTCAATTCCCTCAAATTATACTCAAATTGTCATTGGAATTAAAGTGTATTTCAACAAAACATATTTTACACTTTGTTTGTTCCGTGTTTGTATTTCAATTCCGTCCAATTGTAATCAAATTCCCAGCCTCATTTTAATTGAATTGAAGTAAACTTCCAAGAAATACATTTTATACTTTGTTATTTCTTGGTTTGTACTTATATTCCCTTAAATCTACTCAAATTTTCATTGGAATCAAATTGTACTTCAAGGAAACGCATTTTATACTTTGTTTGTTTCGGATTTGTACTTTATTTACTTTGAATTGTACTCAAATTTCCTATTTCATTTTGGTTCAATTGAAGTGAACTTCAATGAAACACATTTTATACTTTGACTTTTCTTGGTTTGTATTACAATTCCCTCAAATCGTACTCAAATTATCATTGGAATCAAAGTGTACTTCACAAAACACATTTTATATTCTGTTTGTTCTAAGTTTGTACTTCTCTTCCTTCGAATTGTACTTAAATTTCCTACCTCATTTCAGTTGAATTGAAGTGACCTTCAAAGAAACACATTTTATACTATATTTTTCTTGGTTTGTACTTCAATTCTCACAATCGTACTCAAATTGTCATTAGAATCGAAGTGTATTTTAATGAAACACATTTCATATTTTGTTTATTTTGAGTTTATACTTCAATTTCTTTGAATTATACTCAAATTCCCTGCCTTGTTTCAGTTTAATTGAAGTGAATTTCAAAAAAACACATTTTATGCTTTGATTTTTCTTGATTTGTACTTCAATTCCCTTAAATCATACTCAAATTGTGATTGGAATCAAAGTGTACATCAATGAAACACATTTTATACTTTATTTGTTTCGGGTTTGTACTTCAATTTCTTCAATTGTACTTAAATACCCTGCTTCGTTTTAATTGAATTGAAGTGAATTTCAAAGAAACATATTTTATACTTTATTTTTTCTTAGTTTGTACTTCAATTCCCTCAAATCGTACCCAAATTGTCATTGTAATTGAAGTGTACTTCAACAAAAGACATTTTATACATTGTTTGTTCCTGGTTTGAACTTCAGTTCCATCAAATTGTACTCAACTTTCCTGCCTCGTTTCAATTGAATTGAAGTGAACTTCAAAGAAATACATTTTATACTTTGTTGTTTCTTGGTTTGTACTTATATTCCCTCAAATCTACTCAAATTTTTATTGGAATCGAAGTGTAATTCAATGAAATATATTTTATACTTTGTCTGTTTCGGGTTTGAACTTCATTTCTTTTGAATTGTACTCAACTTCCCAACCTCTTTTCAGTTGAATTAAAGTGAACTTCAAAGAAACATATTTTATACTTTGTTTCTTCTTGGTTTCTACTTCAATGCCCTAAAAGCGCACTCAAATTATCATCGGAATCGAAGTGAATTTCAACGAAACACATTTTATACTTTATTTATTTCAGGTTTGAACTTCACTTCCTTCAAATTGTACTCAACATCATAGCCTCATTTCAGTTGAAGTGAAGTGAACTTTAAAGAAACACATTTTATACTTTGTTATTTCTTAGTTTCTACTTCATTGCCCTCAAATCTTACTCTAATTAACATTGGAATTGGAGTGTGTTTCAACGAAACATATTTAATACTTTGTTTGTTTTGGATTTGAACTTCAATTCATTCATATTGTACTCAAATGTTCTACCTCCTTTCAGTTGAATTGCATCAAATTTCAAAGAAACACAGTTTCTATTTTATTTTTTCTTGGTTTGTACTTCAATTCTCTCAAATTGTACTCAAATTGTCATTAAAATTGAAGTGTATTTCAGCAAAATACATTTTATACTTTCTTTGTTCTAGGTTTGTACTTCAATTCCTTTGAATTGTAATCAAATTTCCTGCCTTATGTCTATTGAATTCAAGTGAACTTCAAAGAAATACATTTATACTTTGTTGTTTCTTGGTTTGTACTTCAATTCCCTCAAATTTACTCAAATTATCATTTGAATCAAATTGTAATTCAATGAAACACATTTTATACTTTGTTTGTTTCGGGTATGTACTTTAATTCCTTCGAATTGTAATTAAATCCCCCGCTTCGTTTCAGTTGTATTGAAGTGAACTTCAAAGAACACATTTTATATTTTTTTTCTTGGTTTGTACTTCTATTCCCTCAAATCATACTCAAATTATCATTGGAATCAAAGTTTACTTCAACAAAACACATTCTATATTTTGTTTGTTTCGAATTTGTACTTCAATTTCTTCAAATTGTACTCAAATACCTTACTTCATTTCGGTTGAATTGAGGTGAATTTCAAAGAAACACATTTTATACTTTATTTTTTCTTGGTTTGTACTTCAATTCGCTCAAATCGTACTCAAATTGTCATTGGAATCGAAGTGTACTTCAACAAAACATATTTTATACTTTGTTTGTTCCGGGTTTGAACTTCTTTTCCATTGAATTGGACACAACTTCCCTGTCTCATTTCAGTTAAATTGAAGTAAAGTTCAAAGAAACATATTTTATACTTTGTATTTTCTCGATTTCTACTTCAATGCCCACAAATCTTACTCAAATTGTCATTGGAATTGGAATGTATTTCAACAAAACACATTTAATATTTTATTTTTTCTGGGTTTGTATTTCAATTTTTTCGAATTGTACTCAAATCCCCTACCTCGTTTCAGTTAAATTGAAGTGAGTTTCAAAGAAACGCATTTTATACTTTATTTTTTCTTGGTTTCTACTTCGATGTCCTCAAATCTTACTCAAATTGCCATTGGAATTTGAGTGGATTTCAACAAAACACATTTAATACTTTTTTTATTCCGGGTTTGTGCTTTAATTCCTTCGAATTGTACACAAATTCACTATCTCATTTCAGTTGAATTGAAGTGAACTTCAATGAAACATATTTTATACTTTGTTGTTTCATGGTTTGTACTTTAATTCTGTCAAATCCACTTAAATTATCATTGCAATCAAACTGTAATTCATTAAAACACATTTTATACAATATTTGCTATGGGTTTTTACATCACTTCATTCGAATTATTCTCAAATTCCCCGCCTCATTTTAGTTGAAGTGAAGTGAAATTCAAAGAAACACACTTTATAATTAGTTGTTTCTTAGTTTCTACTTCAATTCGCTCATATTGTACTCAAATTGTCATTGAAATCGAAGTGTACTTCAATAAAACACATTTTATACTTTCTTTGTTCTGGTTTGTACTTCACTTCCTTTGAATTATACTCAAATTTCCGACCTCGTTTCAGTTGAATTGAAGTGAATTTTAAATAAACACAATTTATGCTTTGTTTTTTCTTCGTTTGTACTTTAATGCCCCCAAATTGAACTCAAATTGTCATTGCAATCAAAGTGTACTTTAACAAAACACATTTTATGCTTTGTCTATTTTGGATTTATACTTCAATTCCTTCGAATTGTACTTAAATTTCCTGCCTCGTTTCAGTTAAGTTGAAGTGAACTTAAAAAAAATAGATTTTATACTTTATTTTTTCTTGATTTGTACTTATATTCTCTGAAATTGTACTCAAATTGTCATTGGAATCGAAGCGTACTTCAACGAAACACATTTTATACTTTGTTAGTTTTAAGTTTGCACTTCAATTCTTTCGAATTGTACTTAAACTCACTGCTTCATTTCAGTTCAATTGAAGTGAACTTCAAAGAAACACATTTTACACTTTATTTTTTCCTGGTTTGTTCATCAATTCTCTTAAATTGTACTCAAATTATTATTGGAATCGAAGTGTACTTCAACAAAATACTTTTTATACTTTCTTTGTTCCGGATTTGTATTTCAATTCCTACAAATTGTAATCGAATTCCTGACCTCATTTCAATTGAATTGAAGTGAACTTCGAAGAAATACATTTCATACTTTGTTGTTTCTTGGTTTGTACTTAAATTCCCTGAAATCTACTCAAATTATCATTGGAATCAAATTATACTTTAATGAAACACAGTTTATACTTTGTTTGTTCTAGGATTGTACTTTAATTCCTTTGAATTGTACTTAAATCCCTCGCTTTGTTTCAGTTGAATTGAAGTGAATTTCAAAGAAACACATTTTATATTTTGTTTTTCCTTATTTTGTACATTAATTCAGCTGAATTGTACTCAAATTCCCTACTTCATTTTAATTCAATTGAAGTGAACTTCAAATAAACATATTTACTACTTCATTTTTTCTTGGTTTGTACTTTAATTCCCTCAAATCATACTCAAATTATCCTTAAAATCAAAGTGTACTTCAATGAAATACATTTTATACTTTGTTTGTTGCAAGTTTACACTTTACTTATTTCGAATTGTACTCAAATTCCCTACCTCTTCTCAGTTGAATTGAAGTGAACTTCAAAGAAACACATTTTATATTTTGTTTTTTCTTGGTTTCTACTTCAATGCCCTAAAATTGTACTCAAATTATCATTAGAATTGAAGTGTACTTCAATGAAAGACATTTTATACTTTGTTCGTTCCATGTATGAACTTCACTTTCTTTGAATTGTACTCAACTTCCTATCCTCGTTTCAGTTTAATTGAAGTGAACGTCAAATAAACAAATTTTATACTTTATTTTTTCTTGGTTTCCACTTTATTTTCCTCAAATCTTACTCAAATTGACATTGGAATTGGAGTGCATTTCAACAAAACAAATTTAATACATTGTTTGTTCTGGATTTGTACTTCAATTCCTTCTAATTGTACTCAAATTTCCTGCCTCATTTTAGTTGAATTGCATCAAATTTCAAAGAAACACATTTTGCACTTTATTTTTTCTTGCTTTGTACTTCAATTCCCTTAAATTGTACTCAAATTGTCATTGGAATTGAAATGTATTTCAACAAAATACATTTTACACTTCGTTTGTTCTGGTTTTGTACTTCAATTTCTTCAAATTGTACTTCAATCCTCCTTTTCGTTTCAGTTGAATTGAAGTGAACTTCAAAGAAACACATTTTATACTTTATTTTTTCTTGGTTTGTACTTCAATTCTCTCAAATCATACTCAAATTGTCAGTTGAATTGAAGTACAATTCAACAAAACATATTTTATACTTTGTTTGTCTCGAGGTTGTACTTCAATTCAGTCAAATTGTACTCAAATTTCCTTCTTCGTTTCAGTTCAATCGAAGTGAACTTCAGTAAAACACATTTTACACTTTTTTTTTCTTGGTTTGTACTTCAATTCCCTTAAATTGTATTCAAATTGTCATTGGAATCGAAATGTATTTCTATAAAATACATTTTACACTTTGTTTGTTCCAAGTTTATACTTCAATTCCTTCAAATTGTACTTAAATCCCCCTCTTTCCTTCAGTTGAATTGAAGTGAATTTCAAAGAAACACATTTTATACTTTATTATTTCATGGTTTGTACTTCAATTCCCTCAAATCATACTCAAATTGTCAATTGAATCAAAGTATAATTCAACGAAACATATTTTATACTTTGTTCATCTCGGCGTTGTATTTCAATTTCTTCAAATTGTACTCAAATTCCCTTATTCATTTTAGTTCAATCAAAATGTACTTCAATAAAATACATTTTACACTTTGTTTTTCCTTAGTTTTTACTTCAATTCCCTCAATTCATACTCAAATTGTCATTGTAATCGAAGTGTACTTCAACGAAACACATTTTATACTTTGTATGTTTCGGGTTTGAACTTCACTTCCTTTGAATTATACTTCACTACCCACCCTCATTTCAGTTGAATTAAAGTGAACTTCAAAGATACACATTTTATACTTTATTTCTTCTTTGTTTCTACTTCAGTGCCCTCAATTCGCACTCAAATTTTTATTGGAATCTAAGTGTACTTCAACGAAACACATTTTATACTTTGTTTGTTTTGGGTTTGAACCTCACTTCTTTCGAATTGTACACAACTTCCCAACCGTGTTTCTATTGAAGTGAAGTGAACATAATTGTACTCAAATTGACATTAGAATTGGAGTATATTTCAATGAAACACATTTAATATTTAATTTTTTGGGGGTTTGTACTTCAATTCCTTCGAATTGAACTTAAATTTCCTACCTCGTTCCAGTTGAATTGCATTAAATTTCAATGAAACACATTTTATACTTTGTTTTTTCTTAATTTGTACTTCAATTCCCTCAAATTATAGTCAAATTGTAATTGGAATTGAAGTGTATTTTAGCGGAAAATATTTTATACATTGTTTGTTCCATGTTTGTACTTCAATTCCTTCGAATTGTGATCAAATTCCCGGCCTCATTTAGTTTAATTGAAGTGAACTTCAAAAAATGCATTTTATACTTTGTTGTTTCTTGGTTTGTACTTCAATTTTCTCAAATTGCACCCAAATTGTCATTGGAATTGAAGTGTACTTCAATAAAACACATTTTATCCTTTATTTGTTCTAGGTTTGTACTTCAATTCCTAGGAATTGTACTCAAATTCTCTTCTTCGTTTTAGTTCAATTGAAGTGAACTTCAAAGAAAAAAATTTTATACTTTGTTTTTTCTTGGTTTGTACTTCAATCCCCTCAAATTGTATTCAAATTATCATTGAAATCAAAGTGTACTTAAGCAAAATACATTTTATACTTTGTTTGTTACAGGTTTGCACTTCACTTTCTTCGAATTGTACTCAAATTTCCTGCCTCATTTCAGTTGAATTAAAGTGAACTTCAATGAAACACATTTTATATTTTGTTTTTCCTTGATTTGCACTTTCTGCTCTCAAATCTTACTCAAATTATCATTTGAATCGAAGTGTATTTCAGTGAAATATATTTAATGCTTTGTTTGTTGCAGGTTTGCACTTCACTTCCTTAGAATTGTATTCAAATTTCCTACCTTGTTTCAGTTAAATTGAAGTGAACTTTAAAGAAACACATTTTATATTTTGTTTTTCCTCGATTTGTACTTGAATTCTCTAAAATCTTACACAAATTGTCATTGGAATAGGAGTGTATTTCAACGAAATATATTTTATACTTTGTTTGTTCTGGTTTGTAATTCAATTCCATCGAATTGAACTTAAATTCCCTACCTCATTTCCATTAAATTGAGGTGAATTTCCAAAAAACACATTTTATGCTTTGATTTTTCTTGATTTGTACTTCAATTCCCTTATATTGTACTTAAATTATCATTTGAATCGAAGTGTACTTTAATGAAACAAATTTTATACTTTTTTTATTTTGGATTTGTACTTCAATTCCTTTGAATTGTACTTAAATCCCCCGCTTCGTTTTAGTTGAATTAAAATGAAATTCAAAGAAAC
This sequence comes from Jacaranda copaia, assembly GCA_014898725.1. NCBI lineage: Eukaryota > Viridiplantae > Streptophyta > Magnoliopsida > Lamiales > Bignoniaceae > Jacaranda > Jacaranda copaia. The sequence continues at coordinate 7,638 of JACGDI010001904.1, forward strand.
ACATTTTATACTTTATTTTTTCTAGGTTTGTACTTCTATTACCTCAAATCGTATTAAAATTGTCATTTGAATCAAAGTGTACTTCAATGAAACATATTTTATACTTTGTTTGTTCCAGGTTTGTACTTCAATTCGAATTGTACTCAAATTCCTTGCATCGTTTTAGTTGAAGTGAAGTGAACTTCAAAGAAAAATATTTTGTATTTTATTTTTTCTTGGTTTGTACTTCAAATTCCTCAAATCATACTCAAATTGTCATCGGAATCGATTTGTACTTATACAAAATATATTTTAACTTTGGTTGTTCCGGATTTGAATTTCACTTTCTTCGAATTGTGCTTAAATTCCCTATCTCGTTTCCATTGAAATGAAGTGAATTGCAAAGAAACACATTTTATACATCATTTTTTCTTGGTTTGTATTTCAATCTCCTCAAATCATACTCAAATTGTCATTGGAATCTATGTGTATTTCAATGAAACACATTTTGTACTTTGTTAGCTTCTGGTTTGTACTTCAATTCCTTCGAATTGCATTCAAATTCCCCGCCATAATTTTGTTGAATTGAAGTGAACTTCAAAGAAATACATTTTATGCTTTGATTTTTCTTGATTGGTACTTCAATTCCCTCAAATCGTACTCAAATTATCATTGGAATTAAAGTGTACTTCAATGAAACATATTTTATACTTTGTTTGTTTTTGGTTTGCACTTCAATTCCTTTGAAATGTACTTAGATCCCCCACTTCATTTCAGTTGAGTTGAAGTGAACTTCAAAAAAACTCATTTTATACTTTATCTTTTCTTAGTTTGTACTTCAATTCCCTCAAATCGTACTCAAATTGCCAATTGAATCGAAGTGTAATTCAACGGAACACATTTTATACTTTGTTTGTCTCAGGATTGTACTTCAATTTCTTCGAATTGTACTCAAAATTCCTTCTTTGTTTTTGTTCAATCGAAGTGAACTTCAATGAAATACATTTTACACTTTATTTTTCTTGGTTTTTACTTCAATGCCCTAAAATCGTACTCAAATTGTCATTGGAATCGAAGTGAACTTCAACAAAACACATTTTATACTTTGTTTGTTGCGGGTTTGAACTTCACTTCCTTCGAATTGTACTCAACTTTCCATCCTCATTTCAGTTGAATTGAAATGAACTTCAAAGAAATACATTTTATACTTTGTTTTCTCTTGGTTTCTACTTGATTTCCCTCAAAACTTACTCAAATTGACATTAAAATCAGAGTGTGTTACAATAAAACACATTTAATACTTTGTTTGTTCTGAATTTTTATTTCAATCCTTTTGAATTGTACTCAAATTTCTTACATCATTTCAGTTGAATTGCATCAAATTTCAAAGAAACACATTTTGTACTTTATTTTTTCTTGATTTGTACTTCAAATCCCTCAAATTGTACTCAAATTATCATTGAAATCGAAGTGTATTTCAACAAAATACATTTCATACTTTGTTTGTTACGGGTTTGTACTTGAATGCTTTCGAATTGTACTTAAATCCACCTCTTTGTTTCAGTTGAATTGAAAAGAATTTCAAAGAAACATATTTTATACTTTATTTTTTCATGGTTTGTACTTTTATTTCCTCAAATCGTACTCAAATTGTCATTCAAATTGAAGTGTAATTCAACAAAATATATTTTATACTTTGTTCATCTCGGGGTTGTACATCAATTTCTTCAAATTGTACTCAAATTCCCTTCTTCATTTTAGTTCAATCGAAGTGAACTTCAATGAAACACATTTTACACTTTGTTTTTCCTTGGTTTGTGCTTCAATTTCTTCAAATTGTACTCAAATTATCATTGAAATCGATGTTTACTTTAACAAAATACATTTTATACTTTGTTTATTCTCGATTTGAGCTTCACTTCCTTTGAATTGTACTAAACTTCCCAGCCTCATTTCAGTTGAATTTAAGTGAACTTCAAATAAACACATTTTATACTTTATTTTTTCTTGGTTTCTACTTCAATGCCCTTAAATAGCACTCAAATTATCATTGGAATTGAAGTGTACTTCAATGAAACACATTTTATACTTTGTTTGTTCCATGTTTGAACCTCACTTCCTTCAAATTACACTCAACGTCCTAACCTCGTTTCTGTTGATTTGAAGTGAACTTCAAAGAAACACATTTTATACTTTGTTTCTTCTTGGTTTCTACTTCAATGCCCTCAAATTGCACTCAAATTGTCATTGGAATCGATGTATACTTCAACGAAATACATTTTATATTTTGTTTGTTCCGGCTTTGAACTTCACTTCCTTCGAATTGTACTCAACTTTCCATCCTCAATTCAATTGAATTGAAGTAAACTTCAAAGAAACATATTTTATACTTTATTTTTTCTTAGTTTCTACATCACTGCCCTCAAATCTTACTCAAATTGACATTGGAATCAGAGTGTATTTCAACAAAACACAATTAATACTTTATTCATTTCAGATTTGTACTTCAATTCTTTCTAATTGTACTCAAATTTTCTGCCTCGTTTCAGTCGAATTGCATCAAATTTCAAATAAACACATTTTGTACCTTATTTTTTCTTGGTTTGTAGTTTAATTTCCTAAAACTGTACTCCAATTGTCTTTAGAATAAAAGTGTATTTCAGCAAAATACATTTTACCCTTTATTTGTTCTAGGTTTGTACTTCAATTCATTCGAATTGTACTTAAATCCCTCTCTTTGTTTTAGTTGAATTGAAGTAAACTTCAAAAAAATACATTTTATACTTTATTTTTTCGTGGTTTGTACTTCTATTCCCTCAAATTGTGCTCAAATTGTCATTGTAATCAAAGTGTACTTCAATGAAATACATTTTATACTTTGTTTGTTCTGGGTTTGAACTTCACTTCCTTCGAATTGTACTCAACTTCACACCCTTATTTCAGTTGAATTGAAGTGAACTTCAGAGATACACATTTTACACTTTGTTTCTTATTTGTTTCTACTTCAGTGCCCTCAAATTGTACTCAAATTTTTATTGGAATCAAAGTGTACTTCAACGATACACATTTTATACTTTGTTTGTTTCAAGTTTGAACCTCACTTCCTTCAAATTGTACTCAACTTCCCAACCGTGTTTCTGTTGAATTGAAGTGAATTTCAAAGAAATACATTTTATGCTTTATTTTTTCTTAGTTTCTACTTCAATGCCCTCAAAACTTACTCAAATTGACATTGGAACTGGAGTGTATTTCAACAAAATACATTTAATACTTTGTTTATTCTGAGTTTGTACTTCAATTCCTTCGAATTGAACTCAAATTTCTTGCCTCGCTCCAGTTGAATTGCATCAAATTTCAATGAAACACATTTTATACTTTTTTTTCTTGGTTTTTACTTTAATTCCCTCAAATTATACTCAAATTGTAATTGGAATCAAAGTGTACTTCAGCGAAACACATTTTATACATTATTTGTTTCGAGTTTGTACTTCAATTCCTTCAAAATGTGATCAAATTCCTAGCCTCATTTTAGTTGAATTGAAATGAACTTCAAAAAATACATTTTATACTTTGTTGTTTCTTGATTTGTATTTCAATTTCCTTAAATTGCACCCAAATTGTCATTGGAATTGAAGTGTACTTCAACGAAATACATTTTATACTTTATCTGTTCTGGGTTTGAACTTCACTTCCTTCAAATAGTACTCAACTTCCCACCCTCGTTTCAGTTGAATTGAATCGAATTTCAAAGAAACAAAGTTTATACATTATTTTTTCTTGGTTTCTACTTCAATGCCCTCAAATCATACTTAAATTATCATTGGAATCGAAGTATACTCCAATGAAAAACATTTTATATTTGGTTTGTTCCGTATTTGAACTTCACTTCTTTCAAATTGCACTTAACTTCCCAACCTCATTTTCGTTGAATTGAAGTAAAGTTCAAAGAAACACATTGTATACTTTGTTTCTTCTTGGTTTCTACTTCAATGCCCTCAAATCGTACTCAAATTATCATTGGAATCAAAGTGAACTTCAACAAAACACATTTTATACTTTGTTTGTTCTGAGTTTGAACTTCACTTCCTTTGATTTGTACAGGACTTCCCATCCTCAATTTAGTTGAATTGAAGTAAACTTCAAAGAAACACATTTTATACTTTATTTTTTCTCGATTTCTATGTCATTGCTCTCAAATCTTAGTCAAATTGACATTGGAATCGAAGTATATTTCAACGAAACACATTTAATACTTTCTTTGTTTCAGATTTGTACTTCAATTCCTTTTAATTGTACTCATATTGTCTGACACATTTCAGTTGGATTGCATCAAATTTCAAAGAAACACATTTTGTACTTTATTTTTTCTTAGTTTGTACTTTAATTCCCTCAAATTGTACTCAAATTATCTTTGGAATTGAAGTGTATTTCAGCAAAATACAAGTACACTTTGTTTATTCCAGATTTGTACTTCAATTCCTTCGAATTCTACTTAAATCCCCCTCTTCATTTTAGTTGAATTGAAGTAAAATTCAAAAAAACACATTTTATACTTTATTTTTTCATGGTTTGTACTTCTATTCTCTCAAATGTTACTCAAATTATCATTTGAATCAAAGTGTAATTCAACAAAAAACATTTTATACTTTGTTCATCTCGAGGTTGTACGTTAATTCCTTCGAAGTGTACTCAAATTTCCTACTTCGTTTCAGTTCAATCGAAGTGAACTTTAATAAAACATATTTTACACTTTGTTTTTCCTTGGTTTGCATTTCAATTCCCTCAAATCGTACTCAAATTATCATTGCAATCGAAGTGTACTTCAATGAAACACATTTTATACTTTGTTTGTTGCAAGTTTGCACTTTACTTATTTCGAATTGTACTCAAATTCCCTACCTCTTCTCAGTTGAATTGAAGTGAAATTTAAAGAAACACATTTTATATTTTGTTTCTTCTTTGTTTCTACTTCAGTGCCCTCAAATCATACTCAAGGTTTTATTGAAATTAAAGTGTACTTCAACGAAACACATTTTATACTTTGTTTGTTCCGAGTTTCAAGCCCATTTCCTTCAAATTATACTCAACTTCCTAGCCACGTTTCTGTTGAATTGAAGTGAACTTCATAGAAACACATTTTATACTTCATTTTTTCTTGGTTTCTACTTCATTGCCCTCAAATTTTACTCAAATTGACATTAGAATCAGAGTGTATTACAACAAAACATATTTAATACTTTGTTTGTTTTAAATTTATACTTCAATCCCTTTGAATTGTACTCAAATTTCTTGCATTGTTCCCATTGAATTGCATCAAATTTCAATGAAACACATTTTATACTTTTTTTTCTTGTTTTGCACTTCAGTTCCCTCAAATTATACTCAAATTGTCATTGGAATCAAAGTGTACTTCAGTGAAACACATTTTATACATTGTTTGCTTCGTGTTTGTACTTCAATTCATTCGAATTGTGATCAAATTCCCAGCCTCATTTCAGTTGAATTAAAGTGAACTTCAAAATTTACATTTTATACTTTTTTGTTTCTTGGTTTGTACTTCAATTTCCTCAAATTGCACCCAAATTGTCATTGAAATTGAAGTGTACTTCAACAAAATACATTTTGTACTTTGTTTGTTCTGGGTTTGAACTTCACTTCCTTCGAATTGTACTTAACTTCCCAGCCTTGTTTCAGTTGAATTGAAGTGAATTTCAAAAAAACACATTTTATACTTTATTTTTTCTTAGTTTCTATTTCAATACCCTCAAATCGTACTCAAATTATCATTGGAATTGAAGTGTACTTCAATAGAAAAATGTTTTATACTTTGTTTGTTACGTGTTTGAACTTCACTTCCTTCGAATTGCACTCAACATCCCAACCACATTTCTGTTGAATTGAAGTGAACTTCAAAGGAACACATTTTATACTTTGTTTCTTCTTAGTTTCTACTTCAATGCCCTCAATTCGTACTCAAATTATCATTGCAATCGAAGTGAGCTTCAATAAAATACATTTTATACTTTGTTTATTCCAGGTTTGAACTTCACTTCCATCGAATTGTACTCAACTTCCCTGCCTCGTTTCAGTTGAATTGAAATGAATTTCAAAGAAACACATTTTCTATTTTGTTTTTCCTTAATTTGTACTTCAATGCTTTCAAATCTTACTCAAATTGTCATTGAAATCGAAGTGTATTTCAATGAAATATATTTTATACTTTGTTTATTGCAGGTTTGCACTTCACTTCCTTAGAATTGTACTAAAATCCCCTACCTCATTTCAGTTAAATTGAAGTGAACTTTAAAGAAACATATTTTATATTTTGCTTATCCTTAGTTTGTACTTCAATGCTCTCAAATCTTACACAAATTGTTACTGGAATTGGAGTCTATTTTAATGAAATATATTTTATACTTTGGTTGTTCTGGTTTTGTAATTCAATTCCTTTGAATTAAACTCAAATTTCCTTCCTCGTTTCAGGTGAATTGAAGTGAACTTTAAAGAAACACATTTTATGCTTTGATTTTTCTTGATTGGTACTTCCATTCCCTCAAATCGTACTCAATTTATCATTGGAATCGATGCGTACTTTAATGAAACACACTTTATACTTTGTTTATTTCGGGTTTGCACTTCAATTCCTTTGAAATGTACTTAGATCCCCCACTTCATTTCAGTTGAATTGAAGTGAATTTCAAAGAAACTCATTTTATACTTTATTTTTTCTTGTTTTGTACTTCTATTGCCTCAAATAGTACTCAAATTGTCATTTGAATTGAACTGTATTTCAAAGAAACACATTTTATACTCTATTCATCTCAGGTTTATACTTTAATTTTCAAATTGTACTCAAATTTCTTACCTCGTTTCCATTGAATTGAAGTGACTTGATTTGTACTACAATTCCCATAAATCGTACTTAAATTATTATTGAAATAGAAGGGTACTTCAATGAAACATATTTTATACTTTTTTTGTTCTGAGATTGTACTTCACTTCCTTCGAATTGTACTCAAAGTTTCTACCTTGTTTCAATTAAATTGAAGAGAGCTTCAGAGAAACACATTTTATACATTGTTTTTCTTGGTTTGTACTTCAATTCCCTTAAATTATACTCAAATTGTCATTAAAATCAAAGTATTTTTCAACGAAACACATTTTATACTTTGTTTGTTCCAGGTTTGAACTTCACTTCCTTCAAATTGTACTCAACTTCCCACCCTCGTTTCAGTTGAATCGAAGTGAACTTCAAAGATACACATTTTACACTTTGTTTCTATTTTAGTGCCCCCAAATCGTACTCAAATTTTCAATGGAATCGAAGTGCACTTCAACGAAACACATTTTATACTTTATTTGTTTCAGGTTTGAACCTCACTCCCTTCAAATTGTACTCATCTTCCCAGCTGTGTTTCTATTGAATTGAAGTGAACATCAAAAAAACACATTTTATACTTTATTTTTTCTTGGTTTCTACTTCAATGCCCTCAAAATGTACTCAAATTGACATTGGAACCAGAGTGTATCTCAACGAAACATGTTTAATACTTTGTTTGTTCTGGGTTTGTACTTCAATTCCTTCTAATTGAACTCAAATTTTCTGTCTCGTTCCAATTAAATTGTATCAAATTTCAATGAAACACATTTTATACTTTGTTTTTTTTATTTGTACTTCAATTCCCTCAAATTGTACTCAAATTGTCATTGAAATTGAAGTGTACTTCAGCAAAACACATTTTATACATTATTTGTTCCATATTTGAACTTCAATTCCTTTGAATAGTGATCAAATTCCCACCCTCGTTTCTGTTGAATGGATTCAAAAAATATATTTTATACTTTATTGTTTCTTGGTTTGTACTTCAATTTCCTCAAATTGTACCTAAATTGTCATTAGAATTGAAATGTACTTCAGCGAAATACATTTTATACTTTGTTTATTCCGAGTTTGTACTTCACTTCCTTCGAATTATACTCAAATTACATGCCTCATTTCAGTTGAATTGAAGTGAAGTTCAAAGAAACACATTTTATACTTTAATTATTCTAGGTTTGTACTTCTATTCCCTTAAATCGTACTCAAATTGTCCTTGGAATCGAAGCATAGGTCAACGAAACATATTTTATACTTTGTTTGTTTTAGGTTTGTACTTTAATTCTTTCAAATTGTTATCAAATTTCCTGTCTTGTTTCGGTTAAATTGAAATAAACTTCAAAAAATCACATTTTGTACTTAATTTTTTCTTGGTTTGTACTTCAATTCTTTCAAATTGTACTCAAATTGTCATTAGATTTGAAGTGTACTTCAACGAAACACATTTATACTTTATTTGTTCTGGCTTTGTGCTTCAATTCCTTTGAATTGTACTTAAATTCCTTGCCTCATTTCTTTTGAATTGAAGTGAACTTCAAATAAACACATTTTATATTTTGATTTTCCTTGGTTTGTACTTCAATGCTCTCAAATCTTACAGAAATTGTCATTAGAATCGGAGTCTATTTCAACGAAATATATTTTATACTTTGGTTGTTTTGGGCTTGTAATTCAATTCCTTCAAATTACACTCAAATTCCCTACCTCATTTCAGTTGAATTGAAGTAAACATCAAAGAAACACATTTTATGCTTTGATTTTTCTTGATTTGTACTTCAATTCCTTCGAATTGTACTTAAATCCTCCACTTCGTTTTAGTTGAATTAAAGTGAACTTCAAAGAAACACATTTTATACTTTGTTTTTTCTTGGTTTGTACTTCTATTACCTCAAATTGTACTCAAATTGTTATTTGAATCGAAGTGTACTTCAATGAAATACATTTTATACTTTGTTTGTTCTGGGTTTGTACTTCACTTCAAATTATACTCAAATTCTCTGCGTCGTTTTAGTTGAGTTGAAGTGAACTTCAAAGTAAAATATTTTATAATTTATTTTTTCTTGGTTTGTACTTCAATTCCCTCAAATCGTACTCAAATTGTCATTGGAATCGATTTGTACTTCAACGAAACACATTTTGTACCTCGTTTGTTCCGGGTTTGTATTTTGCTTCCTTCAAATTGTGCTCAAATTCCCTACCTCGTTTCCATTGAATTGAAGTGGACTTCAAATAAACACATTTTATACATTATTTTTTCTTAATTTGTATTTCAATTCCCTTAAATCATTCTCAAATTGTCATTGGAATCGATGTGTATTTTAACGAAACACAATTTATACTTTGTTTGCTTCGGGTTTGTACTTCAATTCCTTTGAATTGTACTCAAATTCCCCTCCACTATTCTGTTGAAATGAAGTGAACTTCAAAGAAACACATTTTATGTTTTGATTTTTCTTGGTTTGTATTTTAATTCCCTCAAATCATTCTCAAATTGTCATTGGAATCGAAGTGTACATCAATGAAACACATTTTATACTTTATTTGTTTTGGGTTTGAACTTCAATTCCTTTGAATTATATTCAAATACGCTGCTTCGTTTCAGTTGAATTGAAGTGAATTTGAGAAAAACACATTTTATACTTTATTTTTTCTTGGTTTGTACATCAATTTCCTTAAATTGTACTCAAATTATCAGTTGAATCGAAGTGTAATTCAACGAAACACATTTTATACTTTGTTCGTCTTGAGGTTGTACTTTAATTCCTTCGAATTGTACTCAAATTCCCTTCTTCATTTTTGTTCAACCGAAGTGAACTTCAATGAAACACATTTTATACTTTGTTTGTTCCGTGTTTGAACTTCTCTTCCTTCGAATTACACTCAACTTCCTAACCTCTTTTCCGTTGAAGTGAAGTGAACTTCAAAGAAATACATTTTATACTTTGTTTCTTCTTGGTTTCTACTTTAATGCCCTCAAATTGTACTCAAATTCTCAATAGAATTGAATTGAACTTCAACAAAACACATTTAATAATTTGTTTGTTCTAGATTTGAACTTCACTTTCTTTGAATTGTACTCAACTTCCCAGCCTCATTTTAGTTGAATTGAAGTGAACTTCAAAGAAACACATTTTGTACTTTATTTTTTCTAGGTTTCTACTTCATTGCCCTCAAATCTTACTCAAATTGACATTGGAATTGGAGTGTATTTTAACGAAACACATTTAATACTTTGTTTGTTCCAGATTTGTACTTTAATTCCTTCAAATTGTACTCAAATTTCCTGCCTCATTTTAGTTGAATTGCATCAAATTTCAAGGAAACACATTTGTACTTTGTTTTTTCTTGGTTTGTACTTCAATTCTCTCAAATTGTACTCAAATTGTCATTGGAATTGAAGTACATTTCAACAAAATACATTCTATACTTTGTTTGTTCCGGGTTTGTACTTCAATTCCTTCAATTTATAATCAAAGTCCCTGCCTCATTTCAGTTGAATTGAGGTGAATTTCAAAGAAACATAATTTATACTATACTTTTTCTTGATTTGTACTTTGATGCCCGTAAATCATACTCAAATTGTCATTGGAATTGGAGGTACTTCAACGAATCACATTTTATGCTTTGTATGTTTCGGGTATGTACTTCACTTCCTTTGAATTGTTCAAAAATTTCATACCATGTTTCTGTTGAATTGAAGTGAAGTTCAAAGAAAAATAATTTATACTATGTTTTTTCTTGGTTTGTACTTCAATGCCCTCAAATTATACTCAAATTGTCATTGGAATCGAAGTGTACTTCAACAAAACACATTTTATACTTTGTTTGTTCTGGATTTGTACTTCAATTCCTTCGAATTGTACTCAAATGCCTAGCTTCATTTTAGTTCAATTGAAGTGAACTTCAAAGAAAATACATTTTATACTTTATTTATTCCGAGTTTGTACTTCACATTCTTCGAATTATACTCAAATTTCCTGCCTCATTTCAGTTGAATTGAAGTAAACTTCAAAGAAATACATTTTATGCTTTGTTATTTTTTGGTTTACACCTCAATTCCCATAAATCGTAGTCAAATTATCATTGGAATCGAAGTGTACTTCAATGAAACACGTTTTATACTTTGTTTGTTCAGAGTTTGTACTTCACTTCCTTAGAATTGTTCTCAAATTCACTGCTTCGTTTCAGTTGAATTGAAGTAAATTTCAAAAAAACACAATTTATACTTTATTTTTTCTTCATTTTTACTTCAATACCCTCAAATCATACTCAAATTGTCATTGAAATCGAAGTATATTTCCACAAAACACAATTAACACTTTGTTTGTTTTTGGTTTATACTTCAATTCCTTTGAATTTTACTTAAATTCCTTGCTTTGTTTCATTTAGATTGAAGTAAACCTCAAAGAAACACATTTTAAACTTTATTTTTTCTTGGTTTGTACATTAATTCCCTCAAATTGTACGCAAATTGTCGTTGGAATAGAAACGTAAGTCAACAAAACACATTTTATACTTTTTTTTGGGTTTGTACTTCAATTTGTTCGAATTGTACTCAAACTCCCAACCTCGTTTTAGTTGAATTAAAATGAACTTCCAAGAAACAGATTTTATACTTTATTTTTTCTTGATTTGTACTTTAATTCCTTTAAATTGTAATCAAATTCCCTGACTCGTTTCAGTTTAATTTAATTGAACTTCAAAGAAATACATTTTATACTTTGTTTTTTTCTAGTTTGTACTTCAATTCCCTCAAATCTACACAAATTATCTTTGGAAATGAAGTATAATTCAATGAAACATATTTTATACTTTGTTCTGGATTTGTACTTCAATTCCTTCGAATTGTACTCAAATTTCCTACCTCATTTCAGTTTAATTAAAGTGAATTTCAAAGAAATATATTTTATATTTTTTTTCCTTGATTTGTACTTCAATGCTCCCAAATCTTACCCAAATTGTCATTGGAATCGTAGTGTATTTCAAGGAAACATATTTTATACTTTGTTTGTTCTGAATTTGTACTTCACTTCCTTTGAATTGTAATCAAATTTTCTGCCTCGTTTCAGTTGAATAGAAATGAATTTCAAAGAAACACATTTTAAACTTTATTTTTTCTTGGTTTGTACATCAATTCCGTCAAATCGTACTCAAATTGTCATTGGAGTTGAAGTGTATTTCAACAAAATACATTTTATACTTTATTTGTTTCGAGTTTTGTACTTCACTTCCTTCAAATTGCACTCAAATTCCCAGCCTCGTTTCAGTTGAAATGAAGTAAACTTCAAAGAAACACAATTTATACTTTATTTTTTCTTGATTTGTACTTCAATGCCTTCAAAATGGATAAAAAATTGTAATTGCAAAAGAAGTATACTTCAATAAAATACATTTTATACTTTCTTTATTATGAGTTTGTACTTTATTTTCTTCGAATTATACCCAAATTCCCTACCTCATTTCTATTGAAGTGAAGTGAACTTCAAAGAAATACATTTTATACTTTTTTTTTCTTGGTTTGTACTTCTATTCCTTCAAATTGTAATCAAATTGTCATTGGAACTGAAGTATACTTCAAAAAAAAACATATTTTAGACTTTGTTTGTTTTGGGTTTGTATTTTACTTCCATCAAATTGTACTCAAATTCCCTGCTTTATTTAAGTTCAATTGAAGTGAACTTCAAATAAACACATTTTATACTTTAATTTTTCTTGGTTGGTATTAGAATTCCCTCAAACCGTACTCAAATTATCTTTAAAATTGAAGTGTACGTCAACAAAGCATATTTTATACTATGTTTGTTCTAGGTTTGTACTTCACTTCCTTCGAATTGTACTCAAATTCCCTGCCTCGTTTTAGTTGAAATGAAGTGAGCTTCAAAGAAACATAATTTATACTTTATTTTTTCTTGGTTTATAAGTCAATGCCCTCAAAATGGACAAAAAATTGTAATTGCAATCAAAGTGTAATTCTACGAAACATATTTTATTTTTTGTTTGTTTCGAGTTTGTACTTCACTTCTTTCGAATTGTACTCAAATTTCTTACCTCTTTTTAGTTCAATTGAAGTGAATTTCAAAGAAACACAATTTATACTATGTTTTTTCTTGATTTGTAATTCAAAACCCTTAAATTGTACTCAAATTATCATTGGAATTGAAATCTATTTCAACAAAACACATTTTATACTTTATTTGTTTCAAGATTGTATTTCAATTTGTTTGAATTGTACACAAATTCTCTACTCCTTTCAATAGAGTTGTAGTGAACTTCAAAGAAATACATTTTTCACTTTATTTTTTCTAGGTTTGTACTTTAATTTTCTCAAATCGTACTCAAATTGTCACTGAAATCGAAGTGTATGTCAACAAAACACATTTTATACTTTGTTCATTTTGGATTTGTACTTCAATTCCTTCGAATTGTACTCGAATTCCATGCTTTATTTCAGTTGAGTTGAAGTGAACTTCAATGAAACACATTTTATTCTTTGTTGTTTCATGGTTTGTACTTCTATTCCCTTAAATCAGACTCAAATTGTCATTGGAATCAAAGTGTTCTTCAACGAAACACATTTTATACTCTATTTGTTTCAGGTTTCTACTTCAATTTCTTCGAATTGTACTCAAATTTCCTACATCGCTTCTATTCAATTGAAGTGAAATTCAAAGAAATAGATTTTATACTTTGTTTTTTCTTGGTTTGTACTTCAATTGCCTCAAATCGTACTCAAATTATCATTAGAATTGAAGTGTACTTCAACAAAACACATTTTATATTTTGTTTATTCCAAGTTTGTACTTCACTTCCTTCGAATTATACTCAAATTGTTTGCCTCATTTTAGTTAAATTGAAGTGAACTTGAAAGAAACACATTTTATACTTTGTTTTCTCAAGCTTTGTACTTCTATTCCCTTAAATCGTACTCAAATTGTCATTGGAATTGAAGCATACGCCAACAAAATATATTTTATACTTTGTTTGTTTTGAGTTTGTCCTTTACTTCCTTCTAATTGTTCACAAATTCCTTGCCTTGTTTCAATTAAATTGAAATGAACTACAAAAAAAATACATTTTATAGTTTATTTTTTCTTGGTTTGTGCCTCTATTCTTTCAAATTGTACTCAAATTGTTATTAGAATTGAAGTGTGGTTCAACGAAACACATTTTATACTTAGTTTGTTCTGGGTTTATACTTCAATTCCTTTAAATTGTACTCAAATTCCCTGCTCATTTCTATTGAATTGAAGTAAACTTCAAAGAAACACATTTTATACTTTATTTTTTCTTGGCTTGTACTTCAATTACCTCATGTCGTACTTAATTTGTCATTGGAATCAAAATATACTTTTACGAATCATATTTTATACTTTGTTTGTTCCACGTTTGTACTTCATTTTCTTCAAATTGTATAAAAATTTCCTACCTCGCTTCAGTTGAATTGAAGTGAATTTCAAAGAAACACAATTTATACTATGTTTTTTCTTAATTTGTACTTCAATGCCCTCTAATTGTACTCAAATTTTTATTGTAATCGGAGTGTACTTCAACAAAATACATCTTATACTTTGATTGTTATGGGTTTGTACTTATTCACTTCTGTCGAATTATACTCAAATTTCCTGCCTCGTTTCAGTTGAATTGAAATGAATTTCAAAGAAACACATTTTATACTTTATTTTTTCTGCGTTTGTACTTCAATTCCCTCAAAATGTACTCAAATTATCATTGGAATCGAAGTATACTTCAACAAAACACATTTTATAATTTGTTTGTTCTGGGTTTGAACTTCAGTTTCTTCGAATTGTACTCATATTCCCTGCCTCGTTTCAGTTGAATTGAAGTAAAATTCAAACAAACACATTTTATGCTTTGTTTTTTCTTAGTTTGTACTTCAATTCCTTCAAATCGTACTCAAATTGTCATTAGAATCGAAGTGTACTTC
>JACGDI010001904.1:22538-37390 GCA_014898725.1 Jacaranda copaia
ATTTTTTTCCTTATTTCGACAATTTTGAATTTAATACCTTAATATTTTTACTAAGATTGTTGAATTAAAATTTGTTCAATGATTTGAATTTTATGCCTTCGTAAATAATAACCAAATTATAAAAATTTGTGTAATTTTTATCATAGAAATAAAATTATATTAAAGTTTTAATTTTTTAACCCCTAGTGTTCAACCGATGAATATTGTTAATTCTGATAATGAAATAATTTTTATGCTTTCAAAAATGTTCACAAGTGAGAATTTGACGATAATATCCATAATATCACCGGTACAAATACGTACTTCACATGATATGATAATTTCAAAATGTTGTACATGACAATCATTTTAATTATTGAAGAATTATTTTTCAATTGCAATAAGTGTATTTCAAAAGGAATTGAAGTGAACTTTAAAGAAACACATTTTATACTTTATTTGTTCAGGATTTGTACTTCATTTTACTCAAATTAGCTGTTTAGTTTCAATGGAACTAAAGTGTACTTTGATGAAACACATTTTATACTTTGTTTGTTCTGAGTTTGTATTTTATTTCTTTCAAATTGTACTCAAATTCATTAGGCATTTTCAATTAAAGTAAAGTGTACTTCAGCGAAACACATTTTATACTTTACTTTTTTTGGGTTTGTACTTCATTTTCTTTGAATTGTACTCAAATTCAATGGGCATTTTCAATTGAACTGAAGTGTATTTCAATGAAATATATTTTATACTTTCTTTGTTCTGAGTTTGTACTTCATTTCTGTCAAACTATACTCAAATTCATTGGACATATTCAATTGAACTGAAGTGTACTTCAGCGCAACACATTTTTTACTTTACTTTTTTGGAATTTGTACTTCATTCCTTCGAATTGTGTTCAAATTCACTGGGCATTTTAAATTGAACTAAAGTGTACTTCAGCGAAATACATTTTATACTTTACGTTTTTTGGGCTTGTATTTTATTTCCTTTGAATTGTACTCAAATTCACTGGGTATTTTCAATTGAACTGAAGTATATTTTAGCGAAACACATTTTATACTTTACTTTTTTGGGGTTTGTACTTCATTTTCTTTGAATTATACTTAAATTCACTGGGTATTTTTAATTTAATTGAAGTGTAATTCAGCGAAATGTATTTTATACTTTGTTTGTTCTAAGTTTATACTTCATTTTGGTCAAATTGTACTCAAATTCAATCCTTGTGTTCAGTGGAATTGGAGTGCATGTCAACAATATATGTTTTATACCTTATTTTTTTGGGATTGTGATTTATTTTTCTCATATTGTACTTAAGTCTTAAAGCCCAATTTCCTTGAAACTTGGCATATTATACATCAGTACAATGGTTATACTTTATTTTTTCCACTTTTATACTTCATTTTTCCCAAATTATACTCAATTCACTACCCAATTTCAATTTAAAATATTATAAATGCTTGATGAAAAAATATACTTACATACAAAATAATATTATATATAAAGTATGCTTCAATTTATATATGTATTTACATACAAAGTATTATTCAAATCCTGGCATTTTCATGACTTAATATTGTATATGTAATTGTCGCACAATATTTTTCCATTTCAATTTTTCCAGCAAATCTCTAGAACTCGAGGGTGTCTCTAGCAAAACAGTCTGCCCAAAGGTATACATAAACATTGTAATCCACTATACCCTTTTGTTGTCTGCTTTTTTTTTGGCCTCATTAATTCATCCACACGACACCCTAATGAAAGTCTCATGTATTGAGAATAGAATAAAGCCTACAAAAATATTGATTAATTGTAGACTCCCTACTTGATGAAGAAATCACAAGGAAAAGAAGCAAACTTACAATGGCAATAACTATCGATTTGTACTTGGCAGCCATTATTGAATTCATATACAAGAAAAAATAAATCGAGGTGTCGAGGACAACCAAAGACTAGTGACCATGCCGATAAATTGGTAGGATTATGTAACAATACTAGTTTACAAAATTCAAAGTGAGGTCTTCTAAATCTTTAAGGGTGAAGGAGTTAAGTGTGAGTATCATCTCCACAAATTCTTCTTCCATCATATCTTTCAAGTTGCATCCCTCGAGTCTGTCTAATATGTTAGCCTATGAAGTATAAAATAAATGGTTATACTTTATGAAAATGTGAACTAAATTAAGTTAGAAAATTGCCACATACCCGAGCTATAGTGGACGTAAACTACACCTTGTGGTGATACTTGTTGCCGAAAGATAGGTTGCATAATATCGACATGTAGTAGTCCACTATGTCACCAGTAAGTTCTCCTCCAAATAAGAGCTCACAAAAGTTTCTTCCGTCTAGAATCTGTCTTGCTCTCTCCCAGACAGCCACCCTACATAATTGTTAATTGTCAGTTCAGACATCAATTTATCCAAAAGAAAAATAATAGGCAAATTTTGTTACCCCAGATTATCTCCTCTGACAAAGTTGTCAATGACTTCTCACTTTTCTGCTAGAATGAGTTCACGACCTCTATAATCAATCCTACCTTTATAGGGATCAGACATTTCAATCTTTGGGCTGCCTAGTTCCTCAGCCCCCAAGATTGGATTAATGTCTTTGGTCTCCTATAGTACAAAACACAACACATTAAGTACAAAGTTTTAACAATTGAAGTACAAAAGGCTAACATATTAAGTACAAAGAATCAAGTATTGAAGTATCCTCTATTGAAGTATAATATATAGCCAACATGGAGTACAGAACTCAAGTACACAAAGTACAAAGAATCAAGTATTGAAGTATCCCCTATTGAAGTACAAAATATATCATCATGGAGTACAAAATCCAGCACATTAAGGACAAAGTATCAACAATTGAAGTATCACCTATTGAAGTCCAAAATATTGCCAAAATGGAGTATAGAACTCAAGCGCATTAAGTGCAAAGTATCAACTATTGAAGTATTCCCTATTGAAGTACAAAATATAACCAACATGGAGTACAAAATTCAATCACATTAAGTGCAAATAATCAAATATTGAAGTACCCCCTATTGAAGTACAAAATATACCATCATGGAGTACAAAATCCCAGCAAATTAAGTACAAAGTATCAACTATTGAAATATCCCCTATTGAAGTACAAAATATAACCAACATGGAGTACAAAACTCAATCACATTAAGTGTAAAGTATCAAGTATTGAAGTATTC
This sequence comes from Jacaranda copaia, assembly GCA_014898725.1. NCBI lineage: Eukaryota > Viridiplantae > Streptophyta > Magnoliopsida > Lamiales > Bignoniaceae > Jacaranda > Jacaranda copaia. The sequence goes on from JACGDI010001904.1 coordinate 25,720, forward strand.
CCTATTGAAATACAAAATATATCAACATGGAGTACAGAAATCATTTCCATTAAGTGCAAAGTATCAATTATTGAACTATCCCCTATTAAATACAAAATATAGCCAATATAGAATACAGAACTTAAGCACATTAAGTGCAAAGTATCAACTAGTGAAATATGCCTTATTAGAGTACAAAATATGCCTATATTGGGTATAAAACTCAAACACATTAGGTATAAAGGATCAATTATCAAGTACAAAAGATCAGCATATGAAGTACAAATATCCCAATATAGAGTGTAAAAGATCAGCATATGAAGTACAAAAATTGCCAACATGAAGTGCAAAAAAATAGCACAATTAGTATAAATATCACCAACTTGGAATACAAAAGACATAGCACATTAAGTACAAATATCAACCAATCAAGAATAAGATATCATTACATTTATTACAAACCAACAATTTATAAATGAAATGCAAATAGTAAAAACTTAAAATATTAAGTAATTAACAACACCTTCTTCTTTTCTTGTTCTTTATTTTTTTGGGCACGAGGACAAGGATGAGGAGGACCATAGGTATTTGTCACTTTTCTTGCTCTTTTAGTTGGTGTGGTGCTCGGGGGCTGACAAAATTTGGAGATTCTATTTTGGCTTTCTGTCTTCTCGATTACGCATATTTGTCACAATCGAGGACATGACATTTGCCACTTCAATCTCAGATTCCTTGAACTCTGTCACTTGAATTGGTACATAAACTTTTGTCTTCAAAGGTTTGGGGGAATCTGAAGGATCATGATGATGTTTTGTTTGACTTTTTTCATACACCGTGTTTTCAGATTCACCCCTTTCTTTCTGTGCCTTATCCACCAAATCAAGTACCCCCTAATGTACAAACTCACCAGCTTCCTCTTCAAGCTCATCCTCCTCAATCTTGTGCTCAAATAGATACTCCTCCTCACCTTGCTCCTTCATTGCCATCATATCGAATGAATCAATTTTTTATTTCAATGATTTAATTTCTTCAACTTTAGCTGCAATAATTGCTTCATATACTGTATGATCACAAACATGGACTTCACTGATGGCAGTACTAGCGGCCTCTGGTTTCTTGATCAAAATTGCCAATTCTAACTCCTTTAGAGTAGGGTTGAGGGCTACAACCTATTACAATGAAAATAATTATCAAATTCAAATTCTTATACAAAAAGTTAACAATGAATTATTACAATTATTATCACTTATGTTGTAATTTGTTTTAATTTATTCTCTGCCTCCTCCACATTATGTAGAAGTTTGCTGTCTTTCCACCGAAAAAAGCATAAAAGCTCAAACAAACTTATTGGTAAAGTCAGTGAAGGGATGTGTTAATAAACCTATGTCTGCCATTCATAAATCAAAAAATTATACTTACTTGAATATAAATATAATTAATGTTATTAGAAAAATGAAGCAAACACTTACTATCAAACCAATTGTGCACTCGTCAATATACTTCTTGGTTTTTTCTCCACCTACTTTTAAATGATTCTTTATATCTTGGACAAAAAAATTGTATACAACTATGCCTCATGCATACAGACCAACTCTAAACAAATTATCCAAGTATGATAAGAGAAATCATGGAGTCTAATAGTTAGATGTTGAAAACAGAAAATAATTTAAAACAAAAAGTATATACAACCTACAAAAATTATTCAAGTCCTCATCACTATCCTTATATACATACTCCTCAAACTTTTCTGCTATTTTAGATCTAGTAATATTTGCAGCTTTCCAGAAAAAAGGCTGTCAAAGGTTGAAGACTTTATCTTCAATGTTATATTAACAGATTGCCCCACATATGGCAACCCTAAAATTAGAGAAAATTCAGCTACTAGAAAAAGCAACCTCAACAAATGACAGCTTTTTTTAGTCAAATCTTCTAAGTATAGCTTTAAGTAGAATGAAGCTTGAACTTAACTTGAGCATATCCATGAATATATAGAAATGAGTCTTCTTTAATGCATCAAAATATTTTGACTCTATCTCAGATTTCACAATCTCCAATTTACTCTGAAAAAATTGGGGGGAGCAACAAGAGCAGACTTCATAATGTTTTGGCTTTGCTACAATCAGATAAAGAAAAATTAGTATATAAATATATAATGTGTATTGAAAATTTAAATATTTTGTACTACAGATACTTGTAAAATGTACTTTAGAAATATATAATATATTATACTACACTTTTAGTTAGGGTATACTTCAAGATTGAATGTTTTATACTACAAATGCTTCTAAAATGTACTTCAAAAATACATAATATATTATACTACATTTTCAGTTAGTGTATACTTTAGGCTTAAATATTTTATACTACGGTTGCTTCTAAAATATACTGCAGATATCAGATTATATACTATACTTTCATTTAATCTATACTGCAAACTTGAATATTTTTGTACTACAAATGCTCCTAAAATATAATGCAGTTACACTAATTATATACTACACTTTTATCTAATGTGCACTCCAAGCTTAAATATTTATACTACATTTGCTTTTAAAATATACTGTAGGTTATATACTAAACTTTTCTGTAATGTATACTGCAAGTTTGAATGTTTTATATTATATTTACTTCTAAAATATACTACAGGTTATATAGTAGATTTTTTCCTGTGTACTACAACATTGAATATTTTATACTATATTTGCTTCTAAACTGTACTGCAGTTACACAGATTATATACTACAATTTGCTTAATGTGTATAGTAAAGTTTGGATGTTCTATTTTACAGATAATATACTACCACTTTTAAATAATTTTACCGTATAATTTCACCATATATAATTTTAGTTAAAAAGAAGTACAAACCCCAAAAAGATTAAGTCCAACTTTTATGCCCTTCAAGTACAAATTAAAAACTTCTCATTCCACAACAAAAATCATATGTATATTAAATCGGTTCAAATGTTTAACGAATAAAAAATGAATAAAAATTATAAACACTGAAAAATCACTGACATTTGATATTGCAAATTTAGAAAACATACCTGTGTTTCTTTTGCTCACTTCTTTTTGTACTTGGCTTCTTTTCGCAAATATTTTTCCATCCATTATCGTAGAAAAATGGTAGAAATTTTGGTGTCTTTCTTTTTTCTTTTCACTTCTTCTTCTCTTGTTCTTGCATTGATGGCAGAGGAAAAATGGTTTCACACCCTTTTGTTTTCGGGCTTCGAGAAGTCATTTTCAGGTAGAAAAAAAAACAAAGAGAAAAGTATTCTTTTTGAAGATAGAAACGCATTTTTTAAATATTTTTATTATTTTTTTTAAATATAAGGATATATAGATCTTTTTAAAAGATATGAAAAGTAATTTTTAATTTTTATAAAAAAATAAAAAATTTAATATTTAAAAATTAAAATGGGTATTGAAAACTAAATTTGAAGTAGAATTAGAGATATTTTTCTAATTAATCTTTAAAAAATAAATTATAATAATTTTATTATTCCATTCCGCACGCAACACTAAGAAAGAAGTCTCAGATGCTGAAACTTCTCTGTCTTGCACTGAAATGCGCACCTCCTCGCCGCCGCAGCAACAGCCAGCCGACGCAGCGTATGCTGCGGAAGCAGCGGAGCGCCGTCTGAGGGAGGCAGAGCAGCGGCTGAAGGAGGCCATAGAGGAGTTGCAGCGCCGGCAGAGGGGTCCACCGGAAAATCTCCACCCTCCCTGCGAGCACGCCGATGAGTCCTGCGTCGCAAATGCTGTGGGAAACCTATGCCAGAGCTTTCTGCTTTCCTACGGTATTCGCGTCGGAATTGGAATTCTTCTCCGTGCCTTTAAGCTCGCTCGTCTCAAGTCCTATTCTTCTCTCCTTGATCTCAAGGTCTGACAATTCTCTTCTCATGCATAACTTTTTTCATTCTTGCCTTGATTTGGAATGAAGTTCATATCGATGATGTTAGTTTAAACCCTCGGATTTGTGGAAAATGATATGCTGAGATGGCAGTGATACTTCGACCTGTAAGAATTACTTTTACCCTTTTAAATAGATGTATCAGGTGTTTGATGAAAATATTGCAGCCTGGTCTGTCAAAAATTTCATTTTCTCATCAACAAAATTGGAAAGGTTTTCAGGCCCGCTTGGGGGTTAATGATAAGGCAGAAGGAAAAGTTAGGTATTAACTTTTTTTTGAGTGATGTTGAAAGTGCTGCAGATAGGAAAAATAAATAATGCATAGACTAAAATTGAAGTTAGATCGGGGGGACAAAAATCTCAAATGTGCTATGAATAATTGATGAGAGATTATCAGAAAGCTAAGGATAGAGTTCGGTGAGAAGGAGATGAAGCCCTTGTGATGAAAATAAATACTTTTCAGGGTCTTGTTGGGGAATTGTTGTTTTTAAGGGTTAATGGTTACTCTATAATGGTATTTTTCGCACTTTTTGTTCTGCTGTTTATGTTTGGATAGATGAATGCCTATCTGGCTGCAGACCCTTCACTCCTTAAAAACAAGGTTTGAGTTCTAGAAGCTCTATGTTTCTGCCTTTTTGAATTGACAATGCTTGAACACTTTGTCTTCTGACCTCAAGATCTAGCATTTCAACTTGGGTTGTCTTCTGGGATTCCAGTTCAGAGGATATGCTGGTGCGGTTATTACATTCTTGCATGACCAATGTAGAATTTGATTTTCAGCTCACAGCTGATGTGGGACTCCAAATTGAAGGATGTGCTGAAGTGATTATTGCATTCTTACACAGTTACACTCAGCTTAGAGTTTCACTTTTCAACTTGGCTTCTAATGTGTACTTGCATTTGAAAGATATGTTGGAATAAATCAGAGACTTTTGGTCTATGAACTTGATTTTGTATTCTGGGCTAAGAGAAACATAAAAGTGGACAGGCTTTTAATTTGAAGCTCTAGCCGTAAGAGTCGCCAGAGTAGTATTATGCCAGTTTGTGAGGCTACTGCCTGTTCTGCTCATTCTGAGATTGTGTGTTCTTATCTGTCCAAATTTTGTTCTACTTTCATCCATACTCTGCAGTTTTGAACTAGTCTAGTTGAAATCAATGACAAGTGGACCAAGTTTTGCTGTTTGTGCCAAGTAAATTACTTTCTAATATGTGATCTGTGATCCTTTTGTGAGAATAGAAATTTAGAGCTTAGAGATGGACTTGGTATATGGCTATCTATTCTATTTGTAATTGAAGAGGATCTCTTTTGTGTCTTTGACAGTTTGTCTGGCCGTAGTTCTTTTGCCTATCACCATAATGTGCTTTTACCAATATATTTAGAAAATAAAATGCTTCTCATTATATTTGTTCCAAAAGATTTCTCCCAAAATGTTGCTCTTTGAGACTGAATAAATTATTTTGTCTAGCTTGAAAGTAATGTTATTTGTGAATTTTTTGTTTATGCAAACAAAATTAAAGTCTAAAAATTCTTGTGCTACTTTATCTATGATAGCACTGCAAATAGGTAGAAAGAAGCGATATTTTATAAACTGATTGTATATTAAACCATCTTTTTTTGGTTTAAAAAATTGATTTCCTTGTTTTGAGATTTTTTCTTCTACTTTTTATGTTGATTGTGACTGTATTTGTCTATCTTCAGAAAAGGAAAAAAAAGGGAAAATATACTTGTGTTTGATGGAGAACGTTCAGTATCAAAATCATTTACTTTTTGCTCTGGCAATGTAGATTGCATAGAGATATTATTTTGCTCTGTTTGGGTGTGTGTGTTTTATTTTAGCTGGGATAGTGTTTGGTGGATAATTATGTCTAAAAAGCATAGAGGATTTAGGAATCTAAATATTGTCTTGTTTGGGTTTCCTACTAGTAAATGGTTTTCTTCTCAAGTAGAACTTTGTTCTTTCTTAACTAACCCATATTAAGCAAGTGTATTAACTAAGAGCATGGATGCCTTTTCACAAGGGAAACATACACTCGTAAGATTCACACTTTAAAATATAGTTTATATTACACACACATAGTTGAATATGCCTAACACCACTCATGGATTTAAAAACAGGACCGGACCAACCGGTCTGGTCGGACCGGTCAGATGGTCGACTGGCCGGCAAACTAGTCCGGTTTTCTCATAAAACTAGAAAACTCAAAAAAAGCCCTATTTTTGTTAAAAACCGTTCAAACTGGCCGGTTGGATCGATGAACTAGTGAACCGCTCATGGTTCAATTGAATCGGAATAGTTTTTTCATTTAATTTTTAATTAAATTAATATTTTTTTATTAATATTTTTTTTGTCTAAGTACAAAATTGAAGGCTAAGGTACACCTCAAAAACTATTTAAAAGTAAAAAAAAGCTTTGGTTTAGAGTTTAGATTTTAGAATTAACTCAGACACTTTCAACTTTAAACTTTAGATATGAGATATTTAAATTGTTGTGCTCATTTATAATATGAATTATAAAATTTGGATTGTGATGTTAGACAATATCATTTAAGCTCTTTATGCTTTATATGTTGGTATTTTATTAATTTTTAAATAATATATAAAATATAAATATATATTTTCGTAATTATGACATTACGGTTTAATTACGGTTTAATTACGGTCCGACCAATGGTTGAACTAGTGAACCATGAACCGATAAGTTTTCCGCTTCAATCAATGGTCTGGTTTTTCAAACACTGACACCAGTTAAGATTAAGTTAACAATAGCAGCTAATGTCTTGCTAATAACAAGCCCTCCCCTGCCTCTCAGCCGCTACCCTTTCATATGCGTGTGTCTTTTAAGAGTTTTCCATGAATTAATAGAACATGTCTTTTAAGAGTTTTTTTGATATGGTAATGAACTATCAATTTCATTGCAGCAACTTGTATCAGAGAAAGACCTTATAGTGAGAGAGGAAGCATGTCGAATTGGTTTGCTTTTTGGGGGGTTCACTGGTTCCTACCATGCTCTGAGATGTTTGCTGAGAAAGTTGAGAAAGAAAGAGACTCCAGCAAATGCGTGAGTTAACATTAAATGATTTATCTTGATTTTAGATTTGTATTATTTTATGTTTTCCACATCTTCTTGTTGTGTCCTTCAACACTATAAGTAATTCTTAAATAGATTTGAGTATTTGTCAGATAATATAATTCTTAAGATTGATTTTTATTGCATTATCTATCCAATTCCATTTATATGACTTTGTTAAAGGGGATGATGGAACAGAATTGTAGCAGGTGCTGTCTCAGGTTTGTCTATTTTAGCATTAGATGATTCCAGCCGAAGGCGCACACTGGCCTTGTATCTTTTGGCCAGGGTTGCTCAGGTACAAGTGTTTGTTTCCATTTTCCTAGTTTTTTTTCCTCATACTATATGAGGCAATAGGACTGTTTTTTCGTTCCATCTAATTTAATTTATTTGATTATGTAATCAGTGTGCATATAACTCTGCCAAATCCAAAAACAAATTCCACCTTTGGGGAAGTCATTGGAGTCATGGGGATACTCTACTCTTTGCAATAGCTTGTGCACAGGTAATTTATATGCAGAAAGTCTGACATTCAATTTCTGTTGTTTCCGTTACCATCAATTATCTTGTTAGGATTGAAATCTTTGGTAGAGTTGATGAGACTTGGAAGAACCAACCATGCTATATTATTATGAAACTTGTAGTTCTGAAAATTCATATATGCGTACTCTAAGGTCCACCATTAGTTGCTGTTTTCTTTTTTATTTTCACTTTTTTTTTTCCTTTTATTTTGATACAATTGTTTGAGCTCCTTGGTTATCTAATTATAAAATTTCTCAGGTTATGTATGCCTTTGTTATGCGCCCTGAGAGCTTGCCAAAATCATATCAGGATTTCATTCAGAAAACAGGGCCAGTTGCTGCACCTGTGTACAAAGCTGTGAGGGATTGCTGTAGAGGTTCTCCAGTAGATGTTGCTTCACTATCTGCTTTCCTGTCCAGTAGAAGAGTGTCCAACACTGTGAAGTTGGAAGAGTTTCCTTCTATTATTCCTTGCTCTGTGATTCACCCTGACGCAAACTCATGCTTAATTCACAACGCGAATGCCGCATCGGCTACCTTCAGGAAAACATTTCCTCTATACTTCTCTTTGACATTTGTTCCCTTTGTTGTTCTGCGCCTACAAAAGGTATATCCGTTCATAAGTTATTGAACGATATTGCCTGAGCTTAATCTTTTATATTAATTCATTTTTAATAAATTACAGAAGTGGAACAACATAAAGATATACTTTCTGCTAAAAGCCAATTGCCAGCCCTTTATTTTTGTTTCATTGATACCCAATGTGTGTGAAACGCTGACTCCAGCATGTGAACATGCTGCAAATTTGCTTGTGCGGATATTTGTACTTTCTACCATGCTTATTTCTGAAGATATCATCTCTATCAAGTTATCAGACCTAAGAAAATTTCTTATATATATCCTATTGTTATCTTTCAGAAAACTTCTACCTTGATCATTTGGTTTTTATTGTGTAACTTGCATTTCTTGTATAACAATAAAAATAGTAATAGATGGGCATGACTAGATAGTCTACCCTTCATTGACATGGCAAGTTATATAGCTTTGTCGCTAGGGTAGAATCTATTCTGTGCTATGCATAATTGGATTTCAGTAGGTTGATCATTATTGTTTCCATGCTGCTTTTCTTATTACAGTTCATGGATGCCCCAGTTCGCACTTGTTGGCATGCTGTTACTGGTGCTATTCGCTCAACCACATTCTTGTCTGCTTTCGTTGGTATCTTTCAGGTAGATTTGCCATCTGCTACGTTTATATGCATCTGCATCCATCCCGGCTATACTGATTAACTTCTCCCTGAAATCAAAGGGAGTTATATGTCTGCACAGGAAAGTAGCATTGAAGGACCACAAGCTCGTGTATTGGCTTGCAGGAGGGATTTCTGCCCTCTCTGTATTATTGGAGAAGAAAGCTAGACGTGGGGAATTGGCCTTATATGTTCTTCCACGAGCTGGAGAGTCTTTGTGGTATATTCTGGTGAACCGACGATTGCTTCCAGATATCAAGAATGCTGAGGTATTGTCCTGTGAAGTAAAACATGGTTCAGTACACCATTCTTACTGCTTCCCTCATTACTTCCTCTCTGCCTAATCGGAAAGGGGAAAGAGACTCTTTTCCTCTTTGCATGTTATTGGGCAATCATTTCACTATCATGACAGTACTATTTATTGTTAAGCATTTTTGACAATACATTCATGGTCTGGTCTGTGGAAATTTCTAAGTAGGCTGAACACATGCATTAGTGTTTAAAGAACAGATGAGGAGAAACTGTTGAATGCTGCCACATTGGTGTCTTTTTATGCCCCTAGCTTGGTCAATCAATACTTAATGGCCATTGATTCAACCACACAAGTGGAAGATTTTCAAGTCCAAGTTTAAAAATTATTTTGAAATTTTGTTAATTATCTATCTGACCTTGTCCAGGTGGCTTTGTTCTGCGCCTGTATGGGTGGAATCATGTATTACCTGGAGCATGAACCAGATACTATGGCTCCATTTCTTAGGGGCCTGATTCGTCGCTTCCTTGCCAGCAAAATTAGCAATCCAGGCCCACCATCAAGTCGAAATGCTTCTTACACATATCTACAAACTTTGGATGCCATGAAAAAGCCACAGATACAGGCCAACTGCGAGACTGAAACCTTAGCTTCTGAAAAATACAATCTTGAATCAATACCTGGACTCTGACCATCTTTTTTCTTTTGCTCAGCATAGATAGCCATTGGACTTCAGCCTTGACTTCTGGCATTGATACATTTAATTCAGATTTATTTTCCAGGCAGCTGAGTTCTGTCCGAGCCACTGCAACCTGTAGGAGGGACTCGGATGCTGATTTTTGTCCTTCATCTGACAAAATTATTCAGTTGGTCAGTACTGATCTCTACTTAGAATTCTTGAATTCATTGTTTCCCAGATGTTGTTCTTATAGTGAAAGCTGGGGGAAAAATTCAGGATTGTTATATGGTATGTAAATAAAATTACAGCCCTCATATCTTGTTATAATCAAACTTACTTTCAATAGGTTAGAGGAATGTCATAATTGACTTTGATCAAAAGTCCTCGCCACCTAAGAATGGTGATTTTTTCTCTTTCTGCTCTGCTCGTATTGGATCTGATAATATTCCCAATGTGCTTGGAATATAAAAGATACCTTAGAGAAGTTTTTTCTTATTTATTTCACTGTATAGTTCAGCAATCAGCATGCTATATGGCTATTTATGCTTGGAGAATTCTCTCATCTATTAGCTCAGGCATATAATGGTTATGCTATCAGAACTTCATGTTTGTTTCGATGAGGAAAATATTTGTTTTTCTCATCTTTTTTAAAGATTATGAAGTGATATTTTAATATGTTTCAAAATAGAGTATTAATAAAATATATATTTGTCTACTTTCTAATCTTTTTATTTTCTCTTTTAGATTGTTTCATCATGTATTATGATTGATCAATTGGTAATAGATTTTGCAATTGTTACTTACTTTTTCTATATATTATGAAAACAATATATATGCATGTATTTATGACATAAGAATACTTGTTAAAAATAAAATTAGAACAAATATTATTGTTGGTTTATATGGTAACTCCGATCGTTAGTGATATGGGATAATTCAATAGACTCAACATCAAATAAGACAGCCCATGAGGCTCAACAGTAAATCTGTTTAGTCGATCAGTATCAACCTCATTTGGTAGGGTCTACGGTCAATCCGTATCGACTTCAGGACCACCCCAGAAGTTTGAATATTAGAGTTTGGTTAATATGAATAGACCTCAAAACCACTTTGGTGTTCACTCGGATCCCTGTCGTGTTTATTAGTTTGATAAGTTGAGTTCTTCTGCACTAATGACACGTGGCAGCCAGTGTAACCACTGCCAATAATTCTGACAATTCTGACAACTCTACCAACAATTTTGGTAGAGACGTGCCCCTACTAGCACGATTTATTCAGGAAAACAGGAGATTTAGCCATCTGGCACAGTATCATGATTTAGGCATGGAATGACTCCCAATCTCCGGCATGGGAAAAAATTAGTACACTTGATAGGGATATTTGGGTAAAATCACGTCCACAGAAAGCTATAAATACTTTAGGCTCAATCACACTCAAGGTAATGTCCAATACATTATAAATTTTACATTATTTATATTCTGTTTGATCTCTCTATCTCGATCAGAACTAACTTGAGCGTCAAAGTGCCTTCATTGGGGGTACCTCGATTAGTTTAACGTGTGTTGTGGTTGTAGATCTAAAGCCCTAAAGTTATACACCATCCTGAGTACCTGACCTCCCTAGTCGACTCACTAGTAATACAACTCCCATTTCCTCTATAAGCAGCTTCAAGCAGCATCATTTGGCGTCATCTGTGGGAAATTTTGAGATTGCAGCAAGAAAATGGTAAACACACGCAGAGTAGCATCTGGAAGAGAAGAGAATCGGAGGTCCACTTCTCCGCCTCTCCCTAACCCCTAGCAAGATACCAACGCTCAGGCACTAGCACCCCCCAAGAGCAGCTAGTGACGCTCATCATGCCCCAGTCGATGCAACTGATAAGTGACTAGATCTCCGCTCAGATATCATCCCAATTATTTGCCGTTTTGAATAGGCACACCACAGTGCTCGCCCCTGCTGCTAGTGTAACTCCGCAGCCGCCCCCATCGAAAAATAGGCCCCCGGAGAACAGTCCCTC
>JACGDI010001904.1:54866-129345 GCA_014898725.1 Jacaranda copaia
CGTCGTCAACTTCTGGCCGCAAAGAGACGCATGGGTAAATTTGAGAAAGTTAAGGATTGTGTCTCCCCCTGATGGAGTTTGGTGTAATCAACTATGTACTGTTATGTTTGTGTAAGACTTGTATTACGTGCTATGAGTGCTTTCTGGCTTGTTTGTTTGTTTGTTTGTCGTACTTACAAAAGTAGAATTTGGAAATATGTATGAAAGCCTTCGTTTTATTACATAGAAAGTGTTAAGTGTCCCTCCATGTGGTAATGTGGCATATGTGTGCCTCCTGTGCTGTTGCCATATATTTATTATTATTATGCTATATCTCCTATGTGTGCTATGTCATAGCTATCTTGTCTAATGTAAATAATGATCTCAAGAATTAGTTATATCATCAGTCATTAGCTTTTCAACTTGACCCCCAGTGACATATATGTGAGGTTAGCTAGAGATTTAATGAACTTTTGCATTCGAGTATATAAATTAAAAAAAATAAAAAATAATATTTGATAAGAATTACAACGATTTCTTAATACTACTCCTAAATTCTAAAAGCGAAGCAATTGGACAATTGACCTGTTTCCTAGAGTTGTTACTCAAGCCACATTGTCTTTAATTGTTCAATTTTACTTAGTGTCATGTAGATATTTTACAATTATTGATTTATAAACAATTAAATTCTAACCATAAGATAATAAAAGGTATATATTTTCATTCAAATAATTTAATATGTATTTTGCTTTATTTAGAATGCCTAATTTACCCTTTGTTTATTTTTTTTATCTCAGATATACCCTCTTTTTAATATAACAAACAAAAGTCTTGAATTATTTTGATTTTACACATTCTATAATATTAAATAATAAATATATATGAAATATATAATTAAATTTAATCAAATTTATTTGTTAATTAAGATAAAAATTAAAGACAAAAATAAAATTTAAATCTATCATCCTAATATTATAATTTTAATAATTTTAATTGATATATATCCTCAATAATGTTAAAAAATATATTTAAAATAATTTAATAAATTTATTTAATAACTCAATATAAATTAAATAAAAAATTTAAAGTTATCATTTTTTAACAATATAATTTAAAAGATAACAAATATATGTAAAATAATTGAATCAAAAATATATATTAACTAAAAATAAAATAAAATAAAAAATTAAAAACAAAATAACAAAAACAAGACAAAAAGAAGAAAATCCTCTTCTTCCCACCGCATAACCGCTCCCAACCCACAACCCAAACTACCCGCCCAGCTAGCCCCCTTCGCCCGGCTGTAGCCGTGCTGAGCAAAGCCAGCGGCCGCCTAGTCAGGTTGGCGGCTAGCGGCCAGCAACCTGGCCAGCCCGACCAGGGCGGAGCCCGCCGGTGGCCATGGCCGCCGGATTTTGGTGGGTGTATGTATCTATATATATGTATTTTTCTTTTTTTTTTGAAAAAAGTGGGATATAAATGTATGTATATATATGTGTTTAATATAAATATATATATATATTTATAATATTTTGAATATATATTTTAAAGAGGATTGTTGTGTTATTTAAATTTTATTTTTAATTAATTTTTTTAAAATTTTTAATAAGGTTGTATTGTTTTGTTAATTTTAAGAAAAATTTATAATTTTAAGTTTTAGGATTACTATAATTTAGTTGATTAATAGGTGGGTATTAAAATATAAATAAAAAATATTATCATAAAATATGAGGGAGATTAAATAAAATTATATGTTAAATAAATAATCAAATAAATAAGAAAAGGGTGTTTAGGGTATTTGACCTAAAAAGGACTAATTGTTTAAGTTTTGCTTTGTTTTTTTCATCATAACAAAGAAACACTTTGCAAAATACAAAGTGATTATTTGATGATAGATAAAACAAATTGAATAGGATTATAGAGAATTCCGCGTAAGTATGGATAGTAATACTTCGAATCTTTTATTGCATCTTCTGTTTCATCTTCAATTTTAATTTATTGTATTTATATCAATTGTATTTGATTTTTAATTGATTATTTTTATAAAAAATATTTAATACACGTGTTATATATTTATAAAATAAAATGGGCAATGGAATGAAGAATGAAATGGAAGATCTAAATTGGTATAATAATGGGTAGAATGAATTTTTTTTTTCCCTTTCTTTTTATGGAATGGGTAAGATGAATCCAAAATGAGTTGGATTTAGAATGCGATCATATTTATGGGTAGAAGACTTTTTGTGTAAAAAATGAGTTTAGGTTGCGCTAGCGTGGATTAAACATAAAAATCACATTTTTCCATTAAATGTGTTCCTACACTTTCTTGTTGATATATGGCCTCTTATTTTTATTTTACGAGATATTAATTAATTGTACTTAAAATTCTTATTTATTGCTTAAATCGAGTTAACTCCAAACTAGCATGTAATTTACTAATTTTATTAGAAGATTTATTATTTTTATTAGGGATGACAATGGAATGAGTTTTCAGTCAATCCAAACTTGCCAACTTGATATTTTAATCTCCCAACTTAGCCTTATTTGGCCCACCAATTTTAGGAGTAAAAATCTACATTCTATCTGCGATGTATATGTGGAATCAAAACCCTATTTGATTTTATTGGATCTAATTATAAATTTATTAAATACTATGTGCTATATAATTAATAAAATACTATTTTTTAATTAGAATTTCATAAAGTTTGCTTTTAAAAGATGTATTTTTAAAAAAAAATAAAATCAACATAAAAAATTAAATTCAAGTCAAAGTTGCATAATAATACAAATATTTAGTTAAATTAAACAATAAAAAATTTACAAATTCACAAACTACATATTGAGTTGTGAGAAAAGGGATATACTACGAGGTGTCAAGTTTTGGGATTAAAAAAATTACATTTAAGATGATATGAATACGTATAAATTTGTTAAAATTTAAAAAATATATATAAATAATATATACATAAATAATTTGGGTAAAAGTGGGGCAAGTTTAGTACAAACTCGAAACCAACCCATTTTGCATGTGTTAATGTATAAACTAAACCTACTCTAGTTGGATCGAGTAGGAGTAGGTACTTATGGATCTGATACAAAATGTTATCCTTAATTTTTACCATGTTGGCATGTCCAACGTTTAATATTCATGTCTTATGTGTATTTAATTCTAAATATAAAAATTAAAGGATAACAATCCTCAATTAATTAGTCTTAACAAAAAAAATAAAAAATGTCATCAAGAAACTTTGGGGATTTTTTTTTATTTTTACTTTTTTTTGGTGGTTAAAAGAAAAAGGTAAACCACAATGATTCCCTCCAATTTCTCAATTAAAATTACTAATGGTAACCATTGTGAATACCACTAATAGCCAAAGCCGACTCCCAATTCTCTACATCCACCATGCCAGGTCCTGAGTATCAAAGGAAATCTGATTAGAATCTCTCTCCATGCTAATTTTGATTTATAATAGACAACTCAAGTCAAATTGGATCCCATTACCAAAACTCTGCTCAAATACTCAAATATCATGCTAATGATTTTGATCAGAACTCCTAAAAACCCATCAAGAACAATATGCAATCTTTTGGGCAAATTCAATCTATGGCATCAAATTTTTTATCCACCTACGCATCGGAGGTGGCATTCATGATGTTTTGGTCAATGGCCAAGGATTGTTAAAGAAAGCACTGGCACCTCTTGAATTTTTGGCTAGACGCTAGTTCCCTTGAACCCTTTAGAACATTTCTTCTCTTAGGAAAATAGCTAGCAATTTAAAAATAATAAAACAGCCACATGTTTGGAAAAGCCAATTCTAGTGCTGACTTGAGATATTTATAAATAGGTGTCTATGTAATAATGAAAACATAGAGGTTGTGTGGTGTGAGTTGTGTAAGTGATAATTGAGAAGACTTTGCTTGTATACATTTATATATAGTTTATTATATTATAATATATACATTTTTGTGTTCTTGTATTCATTTTTTTTACTTGGTATCTATTTATTTTTCTACAATGTTATTAGAGCAGTGATCGAGGATCATAGACTGGGTGTTCAAGAGATATCGACTTGGGGGTGCACGAGGTTAAGTAATCAAATTAATTTGTATTACGTCAAAGTGTCTTTGCTGCACAGTTTGGGATTGTGAAGCCAGTTGATCCAAGGTCAAGTTTACTTGGGCAAGATTTACCAAGTCACAATGACTGAAATGACCACTTTGATAAGTGGTATTGAAAAACTAAATAATAATAACTATAGCACCTTGTTATAGACTTGTCCCTTGCAAGCTTTTGTGTGGTACTTGGCTCCCTGTTTATTCCTTGCGACACTAGCTGAGTCAACCTCTCCATTCAAGTGCTGTGCATGTGAGTGAAGATAGTTGGCAAAGTTGTTAGAAAAAGAGTGTGGTTAGAGGGAAATAGTAAAGAACTCTTATTACTTAGTTCTTCATTTTCACTTGGTTGAATTATAAATGAACTCATATCCTATTTATACTAGCTTTCTCCTGAATGAATAGTAGAGATCAATTCAATCCTATGGTCTAAATCGATTCACCAGAACTTTTCCTACTTTAGAAGTTTCTAGAAACTACTCTAGAAAATTCTACAAAACTTCTACAGGATTTTTACAGTTATGTACAAGCTTCCAATTCTTCGACCTTTCTTAAGCTCTACTATCTTGTTCCTTTGCATGTCTTCGATCGAAGCATAACAACCTAGAGTGTTTGTATGCAGTTTTACCTGCTCAGCTAAGAATTATGGAGTATTATTGGAGGAAATGAAAGTTAACCCCTAATTGAAGAAGATGAATTAAAAAGATGGAAGGCCTGAGCCAGAAATGCCATGTACATTTTATCAATAGTGTAGCAAGATAATTCATTGCATTGGATTAAGGATGAAAAAACACCAAAAGAAGCATGGGATACATTTTTCAAGGTATTCACTTAGACAAATGATGCCAAGTTACAATAGCTCAAGAATGAGCTAATGTCGGTCTCACAATGTAATATGATGGTAAGTGAATACTTCACCAAAGTTAAATCTTTTATCTTAAGAAATTTTCAAGTTAGATCCTCAAAATGCAATCACCGAATTAGAATGATGAGGATCATAATCCATGGGTTGTGATCCAAATTTCTTGGTCTTGTTACGGCAACTGGTGGATGGATTCATGAGCTAACTTCAAATGAATTAGAGAATATATTGGCAAATCAAGAGGCTTTAGACAAACAAATGTCTAAAATCTCAATTAAAGATAAGAAGACTCTTTATAGTGAGAGGAGAAATGCCCCAAAAGATCAAAAGACTATGAGACCTAAGAATAAGGGACATAATGCATGGTAGAGTTGTCAATAGGTTGGATTTAGATTGGATCAATCATATTTGAATCCGAATTTGATTATTAACATTTATATTTAAATCTGACCCAATATTTTATAGTGTCTTTGTTAGTCAGTATCATATCTAAATCTGATGGATATCCAAAATACAGTAAAAAAATTCAATCAGATTTAATATTTTTTTTTGTTTTTTTTCCTTTTGAATTGTATAAAAATATTGTATTTATTAAGTAAATTTGCACCATATTTGAATTTTTAACAACTTTTTGTTATATATTAGTCCAAAAATTAAATATTTAAATACTTCACCCTTATTTCACATTATATTAATGAATGGATGAACTATTCTACATTATTATATTTGACATTTTATCAATATCCCTTTTGGTTTTGAGGCTAAAAACTCAATATTAATAGCATAATATAAACGTTAACTTAGATATTAAGTCAATATAATACATAAACTTTATTTTAAAATATTTTTAGTATTATATATGAGAGTATTAATTCAATAAAAAATTATTAGAGTTCGAGTTCGAATCTTTAACAGATCAAATTGCTTAATTATGTATTCGATCCATTTATTTTGAATTATAGATATTTATAATCGGATCTAATCTATTAAATATTTTAATCGGATAAAAATTCTAAAATTCGAATCAAATTCAAATTGAATTGGGATTAAAATTCAATTCATTGATAGCCTTAATGTAAGGTACGAAATCAAATTCAGATTGGATTCCAATTAAAATCCAATCCAATGACAACCTTAATGCAAGGCAAGGAAGATTTCAAAGGAGGCCACAAGGAAATAGTAGGCAACAAGAGGAGTGCAACTGAGCCAAGATAAAATAGAGATAAGACTTCTCGTTACAAAAACAATCAATGCTATAACTACAATAGGAAAAGTCATTATGCTCAAGATTGCCAATATAAACAAGCAGAAGGGAACATGGCGACACTGTCATATATTCAAAATGAGATTGAAGAGGAATGGGATTTTCAAGCCTTCTTTACTATCGAAGAAATAGAAGAAAAAACAACTATAGAAGTAGCACTCTCTTGTATAGAAAAAGAGATAGCACTCACAATATTAAGTACAAACTTGATCAATTATGATAATAATTGGATTGTGGATTCTGAATACTTTAATCACATGACTGGAGACAAAGAAAAATTAATAAGCATGTTCGAATGCAAAGGAGAATAGGCAATGATTATAGCTGATAATTCTAAATTACCAATCACTCATATTGGCAAGATAGTAATTTTATGCCTCGTCATAGCCCATGACAAGTGCAGTTGCAAAACATGTATCACATGCCAAGTATGAAAAAGAATTTATTATCAATATCGTAGATAATAGTATTCGAAAATTGTGTTGTCTTTAGGTCAAATGATGTAAAGGTATAACAAGTCTCAAATTCATATGCATACCATTTATGGAGGGGCAAAAAGTAGAATTTGTTTACATGATGTCAGCCCAAGATGCCAATGTGGGTAAAACTCGTGGAAATGAGATAGTTGATCTATAGCGTGAAAGGTTGGGGCGTGTGAGTTATCACAAATTAAAGGTAATGATGAAAAAATCTATGCTCAAAGGACTTCCTCAACTAGATGTTCGAGAGGATATAGTGTGTGCAAGATGAGGTTGTAAGTATGGGAAAGCACACTAATTGCCTTACCAAAGAACAAAGCTAAGGGACCTCTTGAATTGGTGTATTCAGACATACTTAGCCTGGTAGAACATCCATCCATCAAAGGCTTCTGATATATGATAACCTTTATTGATGATTTTTAAAGGTATGTATGGATAGATTTCTTGAAAGAAAAATAGAAAGCACTAATTAAATTTAAGAAATTTAAAGAAGAGGTGGAACAAGAACTTGGTTGTAGAATAAGATGCTTATAGATAGATAAAGGGGGCAAATGTACCTCACAAGAGTACACGAATATGTAAAAGAATGTAAGTTACATAGGCAAATGACATGTCCAGATACTCCACGACAAATGGAGTAACAAAGAGGAAAAATAGACACCTTGCAGAGATATACATGAATATGTTGTATGCAAAGAATGTACGACCTTAATTTTTGACCGAGTGTATGAAGATAGCTGCAAATGTGATCAATAGGTTGCCTTAAGTAAAACTTGGATTTGTATCACCATTTCAGGTCAAAAACTATGGAAGATCAAACTGATAATGATTCATTTTCAAGTATTAAGATGTGTATGCTATGTCTTAATCCCTGATAATCTAGGTAACAAATTCGATAAGAAAGTACTACGGACCATATGTACGGGTCACGACAATGAAAGAAAAGGATGGAGATGTTGTGATCCTTCAACAAGAAAGTGCCATATGTCTCAAAACATGGTGTTTGATGAGCCATCATCTTGGTGGACACCTTATTCAGTAACATTACCTGATTCAAGAGAAATTGAGGAACAAGAGGGAGAATATTTAAAAATATGAAGACAACATGCATCCGAGTGTAGAAGAAATTGAGCAACCCACTTAGGCTGAAAAAGTAAAGTCTCCATGGAGAACAGACATATAACAACAAACTTTGGAAGAAAAATAGTCAAGCTAACCCAAGGAGACATAAGAAAAAATAGAGATAACTCAACCTCAACTCATAAGATCTATAAGACAAAGAAGTCCAAATCCTAAATATACTAATACAGTAATGGTAGAAGCTGACTGGGTGAAAAACCTCTCTCATTTGAGAAGGCATCCTTGAAAGAAGAGTGGAAGAAGGCTATGGAAGAACAAATATAAGCCTTGAAGCAAAACGAGACTTGGGAATTAATACCAAGACCTAAAGACATAAAACTTGTATCATGCTAGTAGGTTTACAAGATAAAGAGTAAACCAGATGACTCAATCAAGAGATATAAAGCACGACTAGTAGGTAAAAGGTTTTCTCAAAAGTATGGGTTGGATTATGATGAGACATTTAGTCCTGTGGCAAAGATCACTACATTATGTGTTCTTTTAGCCTTAGCAACATGCAAGGATTCAAAACTTTAGCAAATGGATGTGAAGAATGTATTCTTTCATAGAGAATTGGGTAGAGTAATATGCATGGAACAACTGCAAGTTTTTGAGAGCAAAACATATCCAACGTATGTATGCAAGTTTAAAAAGGCATTTTATGGGATAAAGCAAGCACCAAGAGCATGGTATGAGAAAATAGCAGAATTTCTTACTCAAAGTAACTACAATATGGCACCAGTAGATTGAAGCCTATTTGTGACAACCTAAAATGGCAAGATCACAGTCATGCTTTTCTATATGGATGATCTAATCACCATTGGAGATTACAAAAAAGAGATACATCAAATTGAAGCCAATTTATCAATTTGCTTTCACATGAAAGCACTTAGAGAGTTGAGGCATTTTCTTGGACTTGAAGTACAAAGAGTTGAAAAAGGGATATTCTTATACCAACATAAGTATGCCAAGGAACTATTTGAGAAGTATGGGATGTCAAAATGCAAGCCTATCTCAACTCCAATAGAGGCCAACACATAGTTATACTTTATAAAAAGAGAAGATCTCAAAGATTCCACAATGTGTAGACAAATAGTTGGGAGCCTCATCTATCTCACAATGACATGACTAGATATAGCATATGCATTAGAAATGGTGAGTCAATATATGCAAAATTTGAAAAAACCTCATTTAGAAGCCACACAAAGAATTCCACGCTATCTTGGAGGTATGATTGGCTACGACATATTATACAAGAAAGAAGATAATGGTGAAGTAGTCAGGTATTGTGATGCTGGCTATGCTAGAAATCATGACTCAAGATGTTCAATAACTGATACGTGTTTAGTTTTAGAGTAGGATCAATTTCTTTGTGCAGCAAAAGAAAACTAATGGTCTCATTATCTACTATTGAGGCAGAATATCGAGCAGCAGCTATAGCAGCTCAAGAGTATACATAGCTGATGCAACTTATGAAAGATCTTGGGCATTCAAATAATCACTCTATGTGGATAAATAACGCCAACCAGTCGACAATACATCTCATAGAAAACTAAATGTTCCATGCAAGAACCAAGCATATAGAAATACATTATCACTTCTTGCGAGAAAAAGGTATTGCCAGGTAAAATTGAGATGAAACATATCAAAATAGAAGACCAAGTTGCAAATATTTTCACCAAAGGACTTAACGCATTGAAATTTAAAGATTTTAGAAGGCAACTTGGCATAGATAAAAGAAGCAGTATAGAAGAGAGGAGTCATTGAGCGAGAGTGTTAAAGAAAGCACCGACTCCTCTTGAACTTTAATTAGGCCAGACACTAGTTCCTTTGAACCTTCTAGAACATTTCTTCTCTTAGGCAAGTGGTTGAAAAATTGGACCGTTCATTGAACTGGAAAACTTATCAGTTCCTAGCTCAATAGTTCAATCATTGGTTAGACCATAATTGAATTGTAATTGAATCATAACGTCATAACTACACAATACATATTTATATTGTATATATTATTTAAAAATTAATAAAATACCAAAATATAAAATATAAAGAGTTTAAATGATATTGTCTAACTTCACAATCCAAATTTCACAATTCATATTATTAATGATCACCACAATTTAAATATCTCAACTCTAAAGCAAGGCTTTCTTATATATAATTTCTTTTTTTTTCAAGATAGCCTACGGAGGTATACCTTAACCTTAAAACTTTGCACTTAAACAAAAAAAAATTAAAAAAAATATTAATTTTATTAAAAATTAAATGAAAAAAACTGCTTCAGTCAATTGAACCATGAGAGGTTCACCGATTTAAATGGTCCAACCACCAGTTTGAACGGTTTTAACAAAATAAAACTTTTTTTATTTTCCAATTTTATGAGAAAATCGAACCAATTTGATGGCCAATTAACAGTTTGACCTGTCAATGTGATTTGATTTTTTAAACCATGCTAGCAACTTAAAAATAATAAAATAGTCACCGACTTGGAAAAGTCAATTCCATGCCAACTTGGGATATCTATAAATAGGAGATTTCACCTATGTAATAATGAAAACACAGAGGTTGTGGTGTGAGTTGTGCGAGTGCTAATTGAGAAGACTTTGCTTATATACATTTACATGTAGTTTATTATATTATAACACATATATTTATATATATATATATACATTTTTGTGTCCTTGCATTCCTTTTTTTTTTTACTTAGCAACTGTTTGTTTTTCTTCAAGGATATCATCCTCGAGCTCATGAAATCCTTCTTATATTCTTCATTCAGTCATTTCTTCAAACACTTCTTCAACAAGCTTTTCACAAAGCTTTCAACCCACACGACAATTGTGGTCGAAGAGTAGACAGGCATGACGTGGAACCAAATCTACATCACTGTCGAAATTCAACTGTGAACAAGAATCAACCCTGATTTAGAGAGATTGAGGATGAGCAAAAAGTTGGAAGCAGAAGAACATTAGCCTCAACATGGTGAAAGACCAAAAAGTGGGGTTTATTTTTTCTAGGGTTTTGAACTGAACCAATAATTCGTGTTAGAGGGTGTTTGGCAAAAATTATTTTAAACATCTTATAAGTTCCTACCATCTTATAAGTTCCTACATCTTATAAAATACTTATAAGATGTTAGATCTTATTTTTAAAATAAGTTGTTAAAGTGTTTGGCTAAAATAAGATTTTGGAACTTATAAAATGTTAACAATGGCAATCTTATAATTAAAATGGTTAAAAATGAAGGAGCGTGTTAAGATTTTAAAAATAAATTAGGGTCTCCTTATTTTTTTTAAAAAAAATTACAAGCTTCTAACATCTTATTTTAGGATTTTATAAATTTTTTTTAAATATTAAATATCTTATAAGATATTTTGACAAGCTTATAAGCTCACCCAAACATACTCTTAGTCAAGTTCAAAAGGGACAACAAGGGTAGCAAGTTCTCGCCCGACGAGAGATATTTCGAGTTGACATTCGAGAAGCATAATAGAGACAAAGTAGTTAGTGAATACTTATCCTTTGTTTTACCAAAAGCAAAAGAACCCGAAAAAAATAAGAGGACGGTGAAATTGTACATGAGGTATTGCCCCTTCAAGAAAAAACCATGATGACGATGACCATGAGAGTGGAATTGATTGGCATTGGGGCTACATCAATCTTGATCATCCAACTACTTCTGATAAATTGGCAACGGACCCGGATTTGAAACGGGTCATTATTAAAGATTTAGACAGATTTGTCAGGAGAAAAGGTTATTACAGGAAAGTTAGCAAGGCCTGGAAAAGAGGGTATCTTTTATACAGGCCTCAAGGGACGGGGAAATCAAGTTTGGCAGCAGACATAGCAACAATTTAAGGTTTGATGTCTACGATTTAGAACTCGCTAGTGTGCATAGCAATTCAGAGTTGAGGAGAATTCTCCTTTCAACAAATAATAAATCCATTATTGTGGTCAAAGACATCGACTGCAGCACCCAATGCACTACATGACGGGTTTAAATCTTCCACTCCATTCTTTATTTTATTTCATAAATGCGTAATATGTGTATTAAATATTTTTTTATAAAAATAATTAATTCAAAATCGAATAATTTAGCATAAATACAGTTAGTTGGAATAGCAGATGGAAGGAATAGAGGATCCAAAGTAAATGAGTAGTGATCTTATATATGATTTTTTGGACAATTTCTCATCTTTTTATCTAACTTTCAGGATGAATTAAGCTCAATATTCATTCTTGAAACCATATTATAATGGATTTTCTTGCACTAATCATCGAAAAAACAAACTCTGAACATTTTTTTTTCCGTTTTGGTTGAAACAGTTGACATTATCAGGAATACTCAACTTCATAGATGGATTGTGGTGGTCATGTGGAGATGAAAGAATAATCGTCTTCACCTCAAACCATAAGAATAAGCTTGATCCTGCCCTGCTGCGCCCATGGGATATTTCACCCCGGAAGCATTTGATGTTCTGGTGTTTAATTATTTGGGAGTCAGTGATCATTCGAGGCTATTTCCTGAGATTAAAGGGCTAATTTCATAAGTTGAGATTACTCCTGCAGAAATTGCTGAGCATTTAATGAGGAATGAGGATGTTGATCTTGCTCTTGAAGGGCTGATTGATTTGCTGAAGCAAAAGAAGCATAAAAAAGGTGAAATGATGAAAGTGAGTGATAAAACTGTTGGAGATGAAGGTATGATCAAGGGAAGGAGGAGGGAAAGAATAAAAGGAAGGGGAAGCTTGGTTAAAAAAAAATGTAGTTACGTTTAGAAGGCAATCAATCAAAGAAAGTAAGAGTAAAGTGTTTTATTAATAGTTTACATCCTCTATTTTATTTTTTATTTTACTTCATAGATATGTGATACATGTATTAAATATTTTTTATAAAACATTTGATTGAGAATAGAAGAATATTTTTGTATGAAACCATTGATGAGGACGAAAATTTTGTAGAGTTATTTATCCTATTGATGAATGAATAATGATGGATTCTAGTTTCTAAGTACCATGACATTAGTCCTCTTTGTAAATATTTTCGGAAATTGTCTTTATATATATATATGAATTCAATTTGATTATTGAAGAACAAAAGTCAATTTATTTTGTAAAAAGAAGATGTGAATAAACTTTCATGAAGTGATTTTGTGGGACTCAACCACTTGTCTTGATTGTAAAATATTGTTAAGAAATAGAATCCATATTATCAAAAAGATTTTCTACTAATTGCTATTGTTTGTAGCATGAAATGATTCAATCATTAATTTTGCTATCTTATAAAATGAAAAGAGTATTTCTCTATTGATTAGGAATTTTAGTTTTTGAAAATTGCCTTTTCAACCATAAATTTATGATATTTAAGAGCATCTCTATCATAACTTTTGAGCAGCACTCTTACCTTTTTTTCAACGTAGGGAAAAATGCAAAAGTAAAGGGTAAACATTAAACACCATGAAACCAACTATGCGAAGTAGGAAGTAAACGAGTATGTAACTTTTTCACGTCTTTTGCATCCTAAAACTAGCATATAGAACCAGACAAGAAGTCTTGTAAGATTTAGCTTTATATTTCTTGTCTTATTGCTTATATGATCTTCAAGTTGATACTTTTCGACCTATCGCAATCAAAAGGCACTTAAATTTCCACATCAATATTTTCGAAAAGATTGAATAGCGATGTAAATAGTTTAATTTTTTTTATTTTTTTTTTATATTTGAACCTACTTTTAAAGAAAATAATGAGTTTAAAATTGCAAAGTCCAATAGATGCTAAGCCCAACTCCATCAAAGCCCATTTCCAAAAAATGTGTGCAACCATTTGGATTTTTCTGCTGGAGAATATCTCATTTCTTTTTCCGCTTGGAAATTTGGAGGAAGAACAGCATTTTCCTTTTGCCAATTAGAAACATGGATGAAATTGTTTATTTTCTTTTCCTTTTCTCTTTTTCAAATGTGCATTTTCTTTTTAGAATAGAATCAAATCTATCAAATTAAAATAATTAGGTAAAAGCGAACTACTAAACTAAATTTCATATTAAATTTTAAAATTAACTATATCAAAGTTTTAATGTGTTCACATCCAATTGAAAATTTAACACATAGAACTTTTCTTAATTTGAATGCATAATGAGACTGGAGAAGGAGAGTTATAATGAATAATGACTACTCTGCAGTTTATGTGTTTTAAATTTCATACAAAATTAAAATAAAATATAAAATTTATTTCTACTTTTAGGATTTGTTTGCTTCACATGATAAGACATGATAGATATATTTTCAAATCTTATTTTTTGTTTGCTTTACATTTTTATGGCTCATGATACGTTTGCAACCCGACATGATATCATGGGCCAAGCTAGTTTATGAATCATGCCAAGATGGCTTGATCCATTTTCCATCCTTTTAAATTTGATGTGATAAGAAATAAAAAAGTCACTTTTACCCTTGACGGAGAGAGGGTTTATTAATCAACAATTGGGATAAAGGAAGAGAACATTGTAATATATGGAGGGTATTTTGGAAATTTATCTTTTTAGAAGTTAGAATATTTTTGACATTACAAAGTGTAATTACATTGAGCAATCTTACCAATTAAACACTATATAATGTTAAGCGTGGGATATTACCAATTTTTAAAATTAAATTAAATAATAAATTATATGATATTAAATATCATTTCTAGCTTATATGTCATTAGAATATAAATCTTGTCTAATTCTATATGCCCAAACAAACGAGTCCCTAAAGTAATTAATCATGTCTTCATCCCTGGCTATACTTGGAGACAAAGATCAAAATTTAAGTTTTGCACAACAATTAAGACCTAAGTTCAATTAAAATGGACAAAAGCCCAAAGGCCGTAGAATGGGGGTATGATTGCGAGGCTTCGCTCATAATCTTGATTTTCCACTTGTCTCACCATTTTTATAGAGTGTCGAGCCAAATCTTTGGGCATGTTGGGTTGAATTTTTAAATTACTTTATAATTATTTATCATATAATAATATATTTGACTCTTTATTATTATAATATAATTTGATTTGTATAATTATTTGTATATATGCCCACATAGTTGTTAAACACAAGAACCCAGGAAATGAATAAATAAATCCATGACAGTTGCAGGTTTATGTATTCCTCATTCTGCACATATAAAAACAAGCCAAAAGAATAATTATGGGCCTAAATGTTGGTCAATAAAAAATGAATGATAAGAAGGAATAAAATATTTATATCCTGCCTTATCATACCGGCCAAACTAGCCCTTTTGTCTATAAGACTGTAGATTTCAGCAATCCAAATCTCTCCAATAATTCTAGGTTACGTAAAATTCTTGATTTTTGCTTTTTCTTTTGTTTGTAATGGTAATGGATTTTGATTTCAATCGTCGGAAAGAAGGAAATTGATCCAGATTCAGTGAAATCGACTCTTTCGAATTTGGCTTTCGGGAATGTAATGACTGCCGCAACTCACGATTATCAATTGCCTCGAAAATAATAGCACAACTTTAGCGCGATGATCCAACATAATGTTCTTGCATCTCCTTTAACAATCTTTAAGATAAGAAATGTAGGCTGTGCTTGCTCTTGGGGTAAAACACCATTTTTGTATTTTTAAAACACGAATAAGGGGCAACAGCGTGCCTGGCTGTGAGTTTAAAAGGTTGTCGTTGATATTTATTTTTCAATTGTGTGGTTGTGATTGCTCATCAAATCCATCGAGTGAGTCTTGGACCTCAAATCTTGTTCATATCATTGGCTGGACTCGGTTTATGGGCTGCTTCGGAGTTAACTTGGGAAATCTCCAACCAGAATATGCATATTAAAAATTTAGAAGTACTAGAAATAATTCAAACGATCTAAATTAGCAATCCGGGTCAATTCTAATTTAGCAAATTGCATCCCATGAAATATTACTTCCAGATTGAGTAGGAGTGTAAACGGATATTGAACGAATCGGATACGCTGTTTTCATTTTTGTATTTGTTTAACTTTTCGAATATTCGAATACGAATACATATTTAACAAATATTAAAAAATAATATTCAAATTCGTATCCGTCAGATATCAGTTGAATTTGGATATATCCATATTCGATTATAATTATTCAAATTTATTCATATTTTATTGAACTTATTTGTATTCAAATTATTTTTTTATATTCACATTCAATGATAATTATTTAAATATCTATTTATAAACATCGAAATACAAAAATTTGTAAACTTATAACAAATATATATTTTAAGTAATAGAAGGAACTATATAATTTCATTAAAAAGAAAATAATCAAACAAATAATATACTTTTTAATCAATAATTAACTTTATAATCGATTATCAGTAATTATTAATAATAATAATTGCATTTAAGTATAGTAATTATAAATTCAACCAACAATAATTGGGTTGTTAACTTTATTCTTTAATTTTTTTTCTCTATATTATAATAATTTTTTAAATTTATTCTTTTTCTTCCCAATTTTTCATTTATAATTTATATATGTATATACACACATATATGGATTATGAGATTTTTATTAAAAAAATATACATAATATATTATTTAATAAATATATATTTGGAGCGGATATTAAATGGATCAAATACGCATTTACCATATTCGTATTCATTTATAATCGGATATCTACTAATTGAATACGGATACTATCAATTTTAAACGGATGTTGCTAAATTATATATAAATAAATATGAATATAAATAATAAATAAATTTTTAAATATTCATTTAGAATATTAATACCGGGTTGGTAGAATTAGGAATATAGTCAGGGAGACAAGAGTTTGATATCATTTGTCAGATTTCTGGCCCACATGGGACCCGATATAAGTTCGAAAACATTCTACCAGTTATGGATCGTAGTGATATGAGTTTTGGGTTAAATTGATTCTAAGGAGTTGTAACTAAAAACCATAAAACGGGGGAGAGTCATTGGGCTTTGCTTTTCGACACCCAAATCAAAATTTGAAGATGAGAACATAAAAATATCATGAGAGAATTCAATGCCATATTTAATGATTTAGTTATACATATCAAAATATGGAGTACTTATAGATAAGGTACTTGTCATTTGGTAGGCGGAGGCTTGACTAGATAATAATTTAGGCATTTTTTAGACGGATAAGATTCATTTAGTCGTGGCTTAATTGGTCGAGTTGATCCAAAAAGGATAAAAAACGATAATTCTAAGAGTTTCAAAATTTTGATGGCAATAATCATTACCAAGCCTGTCAAGTGAGACTTTGACATAACATGATATAATAGTAGTTAAGAACATGATTAACTTAATTAGTTAGATAAATTTATTATACCTAGCACTTAATTTTCTTTACAAAGTCAATATGAAATATCACAATTTCCCTCGTGTTTGACAAATCATATTGTTGAAACAAATTTCGTTGTCTGCAAAATTAAATCACAAGATAAAGAAAAATAATAGATAAATTAAATTTATATTAAAGAATATATGAGAATTACAATTTATCATAGAAAAATATAAATTTCCTAACAAAACTAATTCATGATTCTTCTCCCAATATATAATCCAAAGGTTTGAAGTTTGCTCTTGGATATATGGTGTAGTATTCTTTAACTTGATAAAAGATACTACAAATTTTTTTTGAAACTCGAACATTGACTTCGAGATCAAAGGACTTGATGATTTGATGCTTTGAAGAAGTATAAGACTTTCACTATAGCAATACATCGTCGTAACAAAAACTTGAAATTTGAAGATTTGAGTCTTGGAATTTGAGAATATATGAATATGTATATGTGAATATGTCCATATGTGAGTTTCTAATCATCCCTTTATATAGGAGCTCAATAAGAGACTTCGAAATGACTTAAACACATTCGATAATTATCTCTTTGATGCACATATTAAAAGATAATACCAAATATTCTTAACTTGATTGGTCCACGTACAGGGATGTGCCGTGTGTCCCAACTTGATTGGCTTGAGATTGTTAGGCCATTAGACTTGATTTGATTGACATGATTCACCTTTATATTGGCACTTGTCAGTGTTTGATTTGTATAAAATAAATATTATAATATTAATTAAAATTAACTATTTATTATTTTGAATTTAATTTAATAAATTCTAATATATAAATAAAAAATTTTAAATTAATAACTAATATATCATTTACAGATGCCATTTTTTAATTGGCTCAAAAATAAAGCTGTCGACACATATCCATTTAGATTTTTCATACAATAATATGCCTAAGTTTTGCTCTAATATTATTTTGTCGTGCCTCAAACTTATGAGATGAAAGATCAAAATTAAAATTATAGTACAATTGGCCTCTCTAATAACTATTTCGCATCGTTCTAATTTTACAAAAGTAACTAATCTTTTTAAAAGAATTAATTGTACGTATTTACTAATAAACTATTTTGATTTTATTTTACAACCAAGTGAGATATCGCAATAAAACTTAGCCGAATATATAAAGATTTTCTTTAGTAATTTAAGATGTTTAACATCAATTGAAAAAAGTCCAAGTTCAACTTGTACCAAACGCAGATGAACTATATAATATCTAATTCCTCTCCATGTACTTGGTACAGCTACAACAGGCCCCCAACGCACCCCAACGTGAGAAGCACCATTCAAGAAACCTTTCCTCACCACATCATTTTTCACTATTATAACCCCATATTACAAGTGAAACGTGTCAAGTCCCCACTGGGCCAAACTGATAAGTCGTGCCTCTTTTCCATGTTTACGACTTTTGGACCATATAATACCAAGTAACTCCTTCAATGTTGATGGTCCAATTATTGTAGTGTGTGACAGGAGGACCACTCATTGGCTGTTGCATAACTTAGTTCAACTGTTGATTACATCCATAGTTTTTTTTAATGTTCTTATATAGCAGGCATGACATTGAAGTTGGAGGAGGCTCTAAGGAAGTCTCACATGGGTTGGGGCAATGGAAGAAACCCTCTTTGTACATTTTAATGTTTTTAACATGTAGTAATATGTAGGATTTCATTTGGATATGTATATCACTCTATAGGGCCTTGTTATTTTCAGTTTTACATTAAAATTTTCAAAAGAATATTGTTGTAACTAATTCGTATAAGTGATGTTAATACATGAATGCTTTTCGAGGATTAAAAGCATTACAAAAGTGGCACACCTATATTTTGATAGTAGTATTTGAACAATTCATCCGAAGGTTTCAAAATAAGTTGATTTTAGATTATCTTAAAATTTTATTTGTAAATTGCATATCGAAAATTGGGCCTATCTGAATATATAGAAAATAATATATATGAATCGTAGGAAGGGATTAAATCTTAGTTTTATAAGAAGTAATTTCTCAAATCGATTTTTATTTTGCTGAAGACTTTTATTACATGAAAAATCAATGTTCTTTGATGTTGAGTTTTCATGGGAATTATGTCAATTAGGAAAAAGAATTTTCTATAAAGTTACCTTAATATTAGAGAAATAATGGTATATAACATTTTTCATATAACTATAAAGTTACTATCTTCAATTTAAAAAAAAAAAAAAGTTATTATCTTCAAGGAATTCACTTGCCAAAATGTTAAGGCATCAACGGAAGAGGCAAACTTTCTTATGAGATTAGTTCCCATCATTCTTTTGGCAACCATTTCCCCATTATTACATCCTTCTTTGCAAGCACAAGTTACCATTATAAGGTGTAAATAACTTGATCTTAAGGAAGCAAAGCAAGCAAGAAATCTATAGAAAATTGCATGGGTATATAACTAACTAAAGTCATCAATCCAACACCAACTTTTGTCCCGGCCCTGACCAAACTGAAGGTTTAGAATCATGATTACTCAAAACCACTAAGCTTCATGAGCCTTTTTTTTTTTTATTGGATAACAGAGAATCTTAAGAGTTTGTTGCAATCATCATTTACAATTTTCTAATTGTTAATAAGAAAATGGGACTATATCAGAAGTGAGAATTATTGTTACATTACAAGGGTATTCTGGTCATTTCAAATTTAAGAAAAAAAATAAAAACAAAGATAAAGTTGGCCTTTAATTGCGTACTAGTAAGTTTTCAATTAGGACCCATATCATGCCACCCACTTAAATATATATTCAAGTTAATAATAAATCATGCATGATAATATCAGCAGTTCACTTTATAATATTATCGTATTTTTATTCAATAATTTGCAACCCACGTAATATATATTCAAGTGAATGACATGAAATTTTCTTATTTTACTGGTGTGGATTGAGATAAATGGGCTACAAGTTGAAGTCCAATTCACAACCTTAATAGGACCATCGGATTGAACAGATTAGAACAAGTAAATAAAGTCGTTTGAGCCAGTCAATCTTTAATACAATATTCAATATTCTCTCTGAATATATATTATCTTCTTTCACAAATACAAACTTGAATATTAGAAAAATTTTATTAAGAGCACAGAAGACTCTAATCGTTTTATTATGAATTTCAAGATCAAAATATATTTATTACCCAGAAGACGCAAAAATTCAGATCAAAAGCAAAGTTTTTGGTACTCACATTAGCAACTGTGAAGAACGCATGGAAAAAGTTACCTAGTTAATGCTAGGCCTTCTTGATGGAAGCTGCAAATGTCGTGTGCTGAAATCATTAACTTTGTTCACTAAGCATTAATGATGATTGTGTTTCTTATTCCACATTAAGCCCACCAAATCACAACTTGACTTTTCTGTCCTTGAGAAACACATTAATACTTGACTAGATTTGGAAGTGGTATTCGACTCCATAATTATCATTGGTTCAAGCAGTCTTTGAAAGCTGCTGTAGGAATAAGTTGTAATAATTCTAGGAAAAAAACTGTGGGTGTAAAATTATGGCTTAATAGATTAATCAATGTGGGTGCACAAAGGTGATCAGATATGGAGCAGCACACGAATGGTCGCCTTTTGTCCTTCTTAGTTGTGAATTGTGATGATTGCAAGTTAGTCCCTTAAAAGAAATCGCTGAATACATTGGCAATTGGGAAATATGTATATATATATGTATGTAACTTCTATATTTAACATTTTATATTAAAATTAATAAGTCAAACTCAATTTCACATTGGAATATTTCATACTTAATTTCAGTTATCGGATTTATTGACACTGATACAAGTACAACTACAAACTCTATTAGTCTTAGAATCAACTTCAAATCCTCCAAAATTCATACATTCAATGAAGGAATTTATATATATAATTATGTATATATACAATTTTGATTGCTAAATCCAATTTTTTAAAATTAAAGGTTAAGGAAACTTAAAAAAGGAATTTAGAGACTTGTTGGATCTGTTCTCATTAGGGGTGTTAAAATCAAACCCAACCCAATGCCCCAACATTGACTCACCAGAAAAAAATCAAGTTCGGATTTGGGTCAAATTGGGTCCGACCCGAAATGACTGGAGAAAAAAAAAAGATTGAGTTGATTTCGAATCAACTCGCTTAACCCAAAAAAATAAGTGGGTGACCTGATAATCCAATAAACATAACACAACCCAACCCACCTGAAAATTTCAACTAATTAAAATAAAATATAAATAATATATATTCAAAAATTTAAATTTTGAAAATTCAATTACAATTTACAAATTTACAAATTACAATAACATTATTAATAAATAAGTAATAACACTTTTATTCTTTAAATTCAAAGACTATTGACCAAATCACTAAACACAACCCTCACACCTCCCTACTCCAAAAAAATAGAGAAACGCCAACCTTCTTTGTCACTGTGCGATGGATAATTAACAAAATAACTTTCCTCACTTTCTGCTCCAAAAAAATAGAGAAACCCTAGCCTCCCCTGTCGCACTACTGTCATCTACCATGTATCCCCTTAATTAGTATGTCAAATTTTACTTAATTATGATTTTGGAATTTATAAATATAAAAAATAAAATAAATAGATCAGATTAGGTTGTGTTGGATTAGGTTTATCAAGTTTTTGGGTAACCTGACTAAAAATTAGGTCAACTCAAACTTGACACAAAATTTTGTGGATCAGGTTAAGATTGAACCTTTTGGGTTTAATATTGAGTTGAGTTGAGTTTGGATTTAGTATTTTTATGTTATATTCCCACCTCCACCCAATCCAAACCCACCCAATCCGCACGAATTGACACCCCTGGTTCTCATAAATGAAGTTGATTGTATTAATTGAATAATATTTTATTAGAAATTTTAGATAGAATGACAAATAAATTTATATAAAGACATCATGAATTATTTTTACACACTATGTTTCATTTTTTAATACATAGATTTTGACAAAATTGTAATTTTCGTCTTGTAATTTTGTACTATTTATTTATTTTTTTTATCATTTTTTATCCTTTTTTTGCTTGAGACGGCGAGATTCACTAAAAAAGATGGCGTGGCTCGCCAAGCATGTGCCATTTTGATATATGTAGCACTAAAATTGTCTCTGGCCAAAAAAAAACCAAAAATAATAATGTTTTGATATGTATAGAACTAAAATTGTAATTTTGCAACTTATAGGGCAAAAAGACAAAGAGGGCAAAGTTACATGGCAAAAATTACAATTTTGCCCATAGATTTTTCGAATTTACTTGATGATTTCCATCAACCCACACAAATCCCTCCTGTAAATGGGCTACCCTCTTTTGACTTCTTTTCTAGTTGCATAACATAAGTCAATGCCAAACCTTATTGATTTGTAATGAAGGTGTGAAAACTTATAAACCCAAAACTTTACACGTGTGCCTAATTATATGTTCCATCGCATATCCACATCTCTCACACAGTATAAACGACGTATGTGAGAAATCGTACAGATTAAGTGAAATAGAGGATGGAATTACATTGGTCAATACAACCAGCTCATTTCCAACCCTATTTCCGCGTTAAACCCATGTTATTCCTATATAAATAGCAAGCCCCACAAACGCTTTCTCCCTTCATGTTAAACACATATGCTACACTAAAATTAACTGACATGACTATATGTAGGGGACAGCACTGAAAATCCATCTGAAAAAAGAGGGGAAAAAAATTATATCAATGGCAGAATTAGAGAACTCTCAGGTGATGCTCAAGGTCATAAAATTTCTATCTTCCCTTCTCCAGAGAGTCGCAGAAACAAATGACGTTTTTCGCAGTTTTGACACTCAGAAAATCTCGATCTTCCATGGCTTAACTAGGCCGACGATTTCCATAGAGTGTTACCTGGAGAGGATCTTCAAGTATGCTAATTGTAGCCCGTCCTGTTTCATTGTGGCGTATGTTTATCTTGATCGTTTCGCGCAGAAACAGCCGTTGCTGCCGATAAATTCCTTCAATGTTCATCGGCTGCTCATTGCCAGTGTCCTTGTTTCTGCCAAGTTTATGGATGATATGTGAGTTTTTCTTGCTGATTTTTACGGATTTTGAGGCGATCCCATGTTTCATTGAGATGCAAAAGTCCATCATCCCCTGTTCCATACATTTACTATTTTCACTTATCCTGTCAAATGATTGAAAAATACTTAATCATGTTTCCAATTAGTGTTTCGTCTTGTAATCTTCTGCTTGGATATACTTTGTGTATGTAACGAAAGATTTTTTTTTTTAAAAAAAAATATTTGATATAATTAATATGCAACCATGCATTAGAATAAGAGATAAAACACTGATTGAAACAGAGAATTTGAACTGATATAAATGTAAAAGAACATAATCTGAGAAACCAGTTCTGGCCTCTGTTTTCTGGTTCTCAGATTTAAGTTTATTATTATCTCTTTTAAATTCAAGATTCTAATTTTAGATGCTGTGGTTAGGCAGAAGTTCCTCCACTCCAATGCTTCTAAAGGAGAATATGCCCTTTTCATAATTTAAATGCTAAACCAGTTCAACTTCCCAAGTTTTTCTGATAATTCATGTTGTATAAACATACAAAGGAAAATAAACATAGCTTGGGGTAAAAATTAGGTTGTTGGATGCCAGGGTGGGGTGTCAGAGTGAAGCAAAACCATGTGAATCTTTTCATGTTTCACAGACAATGCCACCACAGATTTGGTGTCGCTGTGTGTGGGGTGTGTGTTTGTCTGTGTGAAGACACTGCCAGCATTACTTATTGCAACAGAAAGTTAACAAGTACCGTGTTTTGACATTTAATTTAGTCGTGTTTCTTTGTGTCATTTTTTACTAAGAAAAAAGTACAAAAGTTGAGTTATGCATTATTCTTTAGGTCTTTTCCAGTCATTATTGATAGCCAAAACCCCAATTTTGGGCGCAAGAAAGTTTAAAAAAAACAAAAAAATGGAAAAGAAAACAGGAACAGAGGAAAATGCTAACAGTTTTAGCTTGTGTGATCTTGATCCAAAGAAAATTCTAAAGATACTTAACATAAATTCGTATAATTCACATGGTGCTCAACTAGACTTATTTAAAATAATTTATGAATTTCTACATTTTATAATATATTTTTTAAATTTATAAAATATTAAATTTTATTTCAAAAATAAATTCTTGAATTGTCTATCTAAAATAAGATTCGAGGTTTAAATGATGTTAGCAGTGGTGATATTATAACTAATGTAGTTAAAATAAGTTAAAATTTTTTTTCTTTTTTTCAAAAAAGACTTATAGGATGCTGATAAATTATATTAAATACTTTATAATTTCTTATAAATTGGAGATATTTTGAAGAGCTTATTAATTCATTCAATCAGCCCTTCGGTTCCTAATATTTTGCACAAGTATTTCCCTGTTTTAATACAACCCCATAAAGTTGTTCGTTCTATTGATAAAACTGCTTAAAAATACGCAACTTTTTGATGATTTATCTCTTGAACATCCCTTCTTGGTTTCCTCCAGATTTTACAACAACGCTTACTATGCCAAAGTAGGAGGAATAAGCACAGCAGAGATGAACCTCCTTGAAGTGGATTTCTTGTTTGGCTTAGGCTTCCAACTGAATGTGTCAACCTCCACATTTCACCACTACTTTTCTTATCTCCAGAGAGAAATGCTCCTGGAATTCCCTCCTCTCAGCGCAGCCCCATCTCCACTAAATAACATTGGCAGAACCGAAAAACTCCATTTTTCCGTCAACGAAGAAGGATCCACTCATCAACAGCAGCTGGCAGTTTAGGCCAAGTTGGAAAAATAAACCTTGACTTTGTGCCGATATGGGAGAGGGAAAAGATGAGATATTAAAGCCGTGGCAACGTGGAAGTTAAAACAAAAGCTAATTTTTAAGCTCTCTTTGTTGATATCTTTCCCTTATTCCGTTTGTTGTCGCATGTTTTGGTAATGGGTTTTAGATCTTTGTTAACTGAATATGTCATATGATACTGGTTTTCTATTGTTATTGTTTATGCATGAAGAAGTTTTTAGCAGCAGCTGCTGCTGCTCTGTGTGTGTGTGTTTTTGGTTGCAAAATTTGAAGAAAGGCAACCAAATCACAACGTTCATGAAATATTTTTGAGAGTTGTTTTTGAAGGATAGTTGTAGGCCTGCCTCTACCTCTGGTCAAGAAAGACACCGATTTGATCATCTCTTTGAGTTCATGCTTCATTTTCTATTCTAATATTATAAATATATGCTGAGTGTATCATACATTTTTTTTTTTTTGTTTGTAAAAAATAATTGATTGACATTTAGATGCACTTAGCCTAGGAGATGAATATGAATTGGAATAGAGAACCAAAGTAAGAAAAATGACTGTTTATTGCTTCAAACCTAAAAAGACATCAAGAACCCCTTGTCTACATATCATACTATAGGTTTATATGCATGCAGATATATTTAAAAATTCGTTAAAGGTAATTAAATTGGATTAGTTGGTATATATTAATAATTCTTTTAAAAAAATAAAAAACTCGCAAGATTATTCCAAATAATTTTAAATAATTAAATATAAAAGTTTAGTTTTCAAAGTTGTACAATTGTGTAGAAATACTCTCTGCCTCCCGACTATAATAGTACAAGTTGATGTTTGTGTAAATGAACGTAAATCATGTATTAATTAGAAAGCCATTGGGTTTGATTAGTTTTTTCTTTTTTATTTCAAAAATTAAAAAATAAAAAACACTTAACGTGTAAAATTATTTTAAACAATTTGAAAGAAATTATAAATTATAAATATTTAGAATCCAAGTAAAAGTGTACACTACTTATGATCAAAGTACCTTATTCTTATATGGCATGTACCCATGCAAAGCACAATCAAAGTTTTTACTGTTCACGCTAATTATTGTGACGACTTGTCATTCTTATAATCATAAATTTAATTAGTATAGTATTAATGCTAATTATATTGATAACTAATAAAATATTCAATTTTTACGTGATAAAATAAATGATTACGTAGTTTTGTTATTAAGTACATTGATTAACATACAATATTAATTCTTAATTAATGTATACCCATATATTATAAACAATTTCTTGCAATATTATGTTTCATTTATTTCTACCAATCTTTTCTTTATCAAAAAATTATAATTGTAACTAACTTTGACAAATTTAAGAAAGAAAATAAATAAATTAGTAAGTTGGAATTCAAACTAAGATTTAAAAAAATTGGAAATAAACCAATAAATCAAAATATATGAATGCAGAGGAAAATTGTAGATTTCATGCCATAGATGTTTTTGTCATACATTTTTCTTTATGTATACAACTATTGAAAAAGAAAAATTTAGAAAGACCCTAATTATTATGGAAAGCAATTAAAAAAGGAGTTATGGATAATGGGGAGAGAGAGAGAAAATAAGTGGAAGAATGGTTTCGAAATAATGCGGGGATGGAAAATGAGTGGGGAGTGGAAGGAGTTATAAATAATCCGGAGATGGGGAATGAATGAGGAGTGGTAGAAAGAGTTATAGATAATCCGGAGATGGGGAATGAGTGGGAAAAGGAGTGGTTAGTGCTTAGTAAAGAGAATAAATCTTTAATAATGTATCTTACTTTTGGAGTTATTTTAGGTAAATCATAAATAAGTATATTGGTGCGAAAACCACTGTTTTATAAGTATAACGGAACTTCTCTTTTATATAACGGAACTAGCCACTCATGCACGTGGTTCTTGCACACATAATTTTTTTATACAATGAAAAAAATATTTTAAAAAAATAGACAAATTGTAGTCTACTGTCAAGTTATAAAATTAAAACTGCATATTGACTCGAGAAAAATGAATTGTGGAAACCAAAGAATTCAACCAAAAATTTAGATTACTAAATCTGCATTAATTAATTAAAGAGAACGAAACATAGATAAATAATATTAATAGTTACTAGATCTGTAATATTAATAATATTAGTATTAATTAATTAAAATAGTAAAAAATAGATTACTAAATCTACATGCATAATAAATTTTCATTAACTTTTTTTTTAATAATTATTTTTCAAATTCAGATTCTGATAATGAGCAAAATATATATGCAATCCATTGCAAATGTTATGCCAAAAATATTACAAGAGATAATATTTTTCAAAAATATTAGAAATAGGGTAGTAAATATTGTAATACAAAAATAATATCTTTTGGTTATACTTTTTATATTTATAGTTAAGAAAAAAAAATTATAGAAACCAAAGAATTCAACAAAAAAATTACATTACTAAATCTACATTAATTAATTAAAAAGAATGAGAAATAGAAAAATAAGATTAATAGTATTAATTACTATATCTGTAATATTAATAATAATTAATTAAATATAATGGACAATAAATTACTAAATCTACATGCAAAATAAATTCCCATGAATTGTTTTTCAAATTTAGATTCCAAGGACGAACGAAATACGTAATCCATCGCAATTAATATTGCTTGTAAGAAATATTAGAAACATGGTTGTAAACTTGGTACTACAGAAATAATATTTTTTGATAATATTTTTTATATTTACAGTTAAGATCCTATTAAGGAGTGTGTGTGTTTATATTTGGAAATACAAAATTTGATATCATAATTATCTAAAAATATCTATTATTTTTCAATTTACCCTTTATATCACATTGTCTTTTTAAATTTTAGAGAGCATTGAAAGATAAACATATAAAAAGGCCCAAAATAACTTTTATTTTTAAACACGAATTAAGCTTTAAATCTTTTTATAGTCGTATAGAAATAGATAGATGAAATAATATAATATTTAACTCGTAAACATTAAAATGGTCATGATACGATATATCAATGAAAGCAATGTGTATTATATTGAAATAATATACATAATTCATCAATTTATAATGTAAAAAGTAATCACAAAATTTTATCAGTAATAATGTAAAAGCCAATTGTTGAGTATTTTGCAATGAGAAGTTAGTGGAATTGACTTTCTGATATGAAAATACTTTAATGTGTTAAATTTATTTGAGAAATTTTGTTATATATTTTTACGGTATTCCACGAAAGTGTATATTTGAGCAATAACAAGAAAGTCAGAACTTTGAAAGTACAATTATTTTTTCTCTGTATTAAAAAATTTAAAAAGGAATTGGAGGTGAAGAGGTGTCATGGAATTTTTAGATTTTGAATTTGAAACTAACGTTCCTTAATTTAAAATGAAAGTTAACATTTATGATGAAGTAAATAAGTATCACTAGCTATAATGTTAAATAATTTAATCTAATATATTTAAATATTTTATATTTTATTTAGAGTAATATTTAAAAGTACTTTTTTATTTAATAAATTATTTTATTTATAATTATAATAAATAATCTTGAAGTATTTTCTTTTTTTCTTAAAAGAGAATTATCGCTGGTTCCCCAACTCCCATTCGAAGCTCAAACTTACGATCGAACTATTCAAAGGAAATAAATAATCTTGAAGTAATTAATTTTCTTAAGGTTAATTAATGAGTGAAACCATTATTTGAAAAACAAAGAATTGGAATTAAAAAGATTATCTTAAATATGGAGAGATAATATATGGAAAGGTCTCAACTTTTTGACTTTTCGACTCCGGATAATTAATGCATAATTTTACGACTTATTGAGAATTATAATTTTAGCAAATGACCGTACTGATTTGATCACTTCGATTTTTCTAAGAAGGTGGACTTGTGTCCCGAATAATCCTTTATTTATCAATCCATGTTGGCTTTGAATGAGGGAATACTTATTTAAAAGTATCAAAATTATTTTTTTTGGATTAATTTTTATTTAATTTTTATTAGACTAAACTCTCTAATTTTGTAAGAATTTTAGAGTTTACTCCCTACTCACCTTATTTGACAAAAAAGCCCTTAAGTGTAATATTTTCACTCATTTTTTTTTCACTTCTTTATTATCATAAATAAAAGGCAACAGTAAACCCGACTAATATCAATATCATTTTCAAAAATAGAAATGAAAAAAAAAATACGCAAGCAGCTCCACGGCGGAAACGAGAAACAACCATCAACCCAGCATCTGCATTGTCTTATTCTCTTTTCATTTTCATCATTTTCTAGTTTAATCTTTATTTTTGGGTTTCTTTTTATTCTCAGTTGCTTTTGAGTTTCTTGTATTTTTTCGATAATGTCAACCAATAGTGAAGTTGGAGTGTTCAATCAATTGTTGGGAAGTTACTGCTACAAAGACCAGTTCCATATAATAATATCCATTAAGGATATTACGACTTTAATGGACATGTACATTAATCTCGCAAGAAAATGGAGTGAAATCAATTCCGAGCTCTTCAGTTTGCGATACGTAACTCCACATTAAAGATTGTACGTGACTTTGACTGATGATAAAGATGTTCTGAATATGGCCTTACTGCATTTGACATTAAAGATGAACATTGTTGACATTCTGGTAAACCAAAAGGATGAATCAAGCAGCAATGCCAAGAAGAGCTGTGATGGTTTAAGGTAATACTTTCATAGAATCTAAACTGTACTGCAGTTTGTAAAATTTTGTACATCAAGTGTTCTGAAATTGTACATCGTTTATTTGAAAATCTTTCTATACTTTAGAGAGTTATATATTATACTTCATTGCAAATAAAATCGTACTTCATACACCATTATTTAAGTTTTATATTTCAAATATTCAATTAAACTGTTATAAAAAATTGTACCACCGTTTTCTGAGATTTTATACTTCAGAAATTTGAAAATTATACTTCACTTTATCTAAAATTATACTTTATTTTATTCTGAAATTATACTTCTTCATTTTATACTTCATTTTATCTAAACATGTACTCTATTCATTAATTTTCTATACTTCAAGTATTCTATTTAATGATTATCTCAAACTATACTGCAGTTGCTAGAGTGTTATACTTAAACTACTCCACTTTATACAAATTTGTAGTCTAATTATCTAAAATTATACTTCATTTCACATAAAATTGTACTCTATAATTTAAGCTTTCTACTTGAAGTATTCTACTAATGGATTATCAAAAATTATACTGTAGTTATCAGGATTTTGTATTTCAAATATTTAAAAATTATACTTCATATTATTAAAATTGTACTTCTTTTTGTTAAAATTATACTTCACTTTATAATTCATTTTACCTAAACTTGTACTCTATTCATTGATTTTTTATACTTCAAGTGTTCTATTTATTAATTATCAAAAATTATACTTTTTTTGCGGAGATTTTATACTTCGCGGGTTCTGAAATTGTACTTTCTTATATGTAAAATTGTACTTCCATTTCTGAAATTACATTTGCTTCATTTTAAAAAGTGTGTAATCTGTTCATTAAAATGCTATACTTTTAAGTGTTCTGAAATTGTACTTCATTATATCTAAACATGTAATTCAATTATCTAAATTTATTATAATATTTCACTTTATCTAAAATTGTGCTTTTTTTTTTTTTCCTGAAATTATACTTCATTTTACCTATATATGTACTCTATTCATTAAAGTTTTATATTTCAAGTGTTCTGTTTATTGATTATCCAAACTTTATTTAAAATTTTAATTTTTTTTGAAATTATACTTCATTTTATACTTTTTTTTACCTAAAATTGTACTTTATTCATTGAAGTGTTATACTTTATATGTTCTCTTTATTGATTATCCAAAACTGTAATGCAGTTGTCAGGGTTTTATACTTTAAATTATTCAAAATTGTACTTCATCTTATACAAACTTATACTCCAGTTATCTAAAATTGTACTTCATTTCACATAAAATTGTACTATATTATTTAAGCTTTATACTTCAAGTGTTCTACTAATGGATTATCAAAAATTGTACTGTGATTTCTAGGTTTTATACTTCAATTTATTAAAATTATACTTATTTTTTATGAAATTATACTTCATTTTTCAACATCAAGGGATGCAGTCGAGGAGGAAATTGGTTCGACCAATGCATTGCACAATGAATTGGTTTTAACTAGCAACTCAATTGATGCATGGAGGAATTGCAACTATGGGACGGGTCAGACATTCAGGGATGCTCAGAAGTTCAGAATTATGTTTAAAAATTATGTAGTGTCTACTTTGTGGTCATTTAAATACAAGAAAAATGATAGCAAAAAAATCATAGCCATTTGTAGTGATGAAAATTACAAATGGAGAATCTACGCATCCAGGCATGAGTCTGATAAATTATTTGGCATTCAAAAATGCAATCTAAAGCACACATGTGGTGAGGCTAATTTTCGAATAAGGGGACATCCTAAAGCCGATTCTGCTTGGGTTGCTAACATTGTAAAGAATAAATTGAGATTAGAGCCATGTTATTGGCCCTCCACCATATTGAAAGATGTCCACAGAGAATACGATGTGAAACTTAGGTACCATAAAGCATGGATGTATAAGAAATTAGCTATGCAAGACATCCATGGTGCTAAGAAGGGATCTTATGATAAGTTAAGGTGGTACTGTGATGCTGTAAAGAGGACAAACCCTGGAAGTATTGCAGACCGTGAGATTGACCCAATTAGTCAAAAATTTCGTCGGCTATTTATATGTTTCAGTGCTTGCTTTATTGGTTTTCTTAGAGGATGCAAGCCATTGATATTTTTAGACGGCACCCATATTAAAAATAAATACAAAGGATGCTTACTCAGTGCTGTCGGTAAGGATGCTAATGATGGCTTATTTATGCTAGTGTATGCAGTTGTTGACTCTGAAAATGATATTAATTGGGAGTGGTTCTGCTTCAAGCTAAGAAGTGTCTTAGATTCTCAATATTTGCCTAACTTATCAAGGTTCACTTTCTTCTTCGATCGATATCTAAGTCTTCTTAAGGCCATCCCCATGATATTTTCTGATAGCCACCATGCATATTGCTTGAGACACTTAGTGGATAACTTTAAGAAACAAAAAAGTGTCCTTTATCTTTGTTTGTGAAATAATTATGTGAAATAAACTCTAATTCATAACATTTAGCACATTATTGTTCTATTATTTTAAATTCAGGTATTAAGGAAGTACCCTCTACATAACAAGAAACATTGGTGCTTTGTTTTTATGAAAGCTGCATATGCCCCTACAAGGCAGGAGTATACACAACATATAGACAACATCTTGGAGTCGTTGCCACTTGTCAGAGACTTTATTATTGAGTCTGACCCACCATGTTGGGCAAATTCCTTATTCAGTGGAGATCGATGGGGGGTAATAAATAATAATCAAGCAGAATATTGGAATAATTAGGTTAAAT
The DNA here is from genome assembly GCA_014898725.1 of Jacaranda copaia. NCBI lineage: Eukaryota > Viridiplantae > Streptophyta > Magnoliopsida > Lamiales > Bignoniaceae > Jacaranda > Jacaranda copaia. The sequence goes on from JACGDI010001904.1 coordinate 87,295, forward strand.
CAGCCCGATTTATGCCAATTGCAGCCATGGTTGATCACATATGCACTCAAATAATGGTTATGATGCATGATCGACGAGACGAATCTCATAAGATGGTTGGTCAAATATGTCCAAAGCAAGAGAAGAAGTTGGCAATCAATCATATGCGTTCTCGTAACTTAAAAGTTGTCATGTCTAGTGGCTGGAGCTTTAAGGTGATTGAGCAAGATAAATTGTATGCTGTAGATTTACATGGCAGCGTTTGTTCGTGCAGAGCACGGTAGATTGATAAAATACGATGTAAACATATTTGTGCTTGTATCGAGTTAAGGTCACTTTCACCATATGACTTCACCAATTAATACTATCGAGTTGAGATATATCAACAAGCATACTAAGCATTGATAAACCCTATTCCAACGTTTGATATGAATTAGTGCCTCAGTTTTGGTGTTATCCCGAGAGGGGGCGCTACAATATTTCTCAATTGAAACGTCAAAATCACAAATCGAGAATACCACTATAATCATTGGAATGAGGAGAATAAACTAGCTGGAGGTTGTTGGAGCGCCGCTGCTGAAAAGTTGAAAGCATCACCACTAGATGCCTCTCATTGAGAGCTTTCCAACGGTACCCTTGATTTTCTATTTATTTGCCAAAAAAGGTTCCAAATGCTACCTCTAGTCTCAAAAACCACCTCAACTCTACTGCCAATTTTCCACTATTGCCGCCATGTATCTTCACCATGCAAGGCTTCTGTGAAGGTCTCTTTGTCGAGTACTACCTGATGCACCCCTCAAAGTTACTATTTAACACCAAAAAATTAGAAATCCAAATGGCTGCCGTGAATTCTCCTTCTTGGTTGTCCTCCACCACTCCTCTCTAGTGTTCGTTAGGCATGCATGATAGGGTCTCCTTGGAGCTGGTGAAGAGGAGAAGAGATTGGTTGGTTTGGTTGGTGAAGTGGTGGTCGGAAAAGCTCGCCAAGGTTGGGTTTGGTCTTGGCAGAAAGAAAGTGGAAGAAGGGAAAGTGGAGAAGAGAAGAAAAAAGGAAAGAAAAATGGAGAAGGAAGGAAACTGCTGCCGTTTAATCAATTCCATTTTTTTTGATTTAGTCCCTCAAGTTTTTAAGTATGCAATTAGGTCCTCTCAAAATTCCCACAAACTTCAATTCAACCCCAAACTAAGTGAATGCCTCAATTTGACCCATTTGATCAAGAACAATTACCATGCAGCCCCAAAACCTTCAAATTTAGTCCAAATCAATTTTTTGCAAATTGTAAATTGACCCCTAAACTTTCAAAATTTTTGCACTCAAGTCTCTTTGACTTATCTTTCAAGCCCTGAAATCTGACCAATTAATATCTTAATTTCTAAATTCTTATTTCTAAAAATTGCCAAATTTTAGGGGTGCTACAAATATTAATCATATACTCATACTATTATTAATATTTAAATATATTAATGAAATACTAGTATCATTAATAGTGATACTATTATATTCAATAATACTAATAATATGATTAGTGATGTATTAACAATAATAAAGATTATCTTACAATAATTTTAATTGTATTCATAATATGTAATATTGATAATATTATAAATATTATTAATATAATAATTTATAATTATAATATTACTAATAATAAAATGTAATAATAATAAATATTACATTAATTTTATTATTATTAATAATATTATTAATCATAAAAATAATAAGACTAATATTATCAATGATAATAATATTATTATGATAATATAATTATCTAACATTATTAATATATTATTAATAATATTGTTAATAATATATTAATGATAATATTACTAACAAAAATTCAAGTAAGCAAAGACTTTTTCTAACAAGACAAAAGCATTACCTGTTACTAGAAATTTGCTACCTAAGCAAAAATTCCCAATTTCAGCGCCTTTGGAGTGGCACATTAGCATTTTCAGCCAAAATTTCAAATTTCGGTGACTTTCGGACTAAATGTGCAATTTTTTTTAACTTATAGGACTAAATTTGAAATTGTATAATATATATGACAAAATTGAAAGTTAGAAAATCTTATAGGACAAACAAAATATTTTTCCCAATAGGTTTATGGATGCTATTGGAGAATAGAAGAAAGTAGAAAAGAAAGAAGAGATAGGGATTTTTTTTTTAAAAGTAAAATTTTATTTGCAACCTCAATTATCCTTTGCCATCAAACTAAATGTTTAAAAGTAATAGAGGTATATCATAATTTGGTGTAGCCATGAAAACAATCATTCTGCTAGCTTAAAGAGGCTATTCTTTTTATACAGTATAAATTACACGAAAATATAACAAAAGGTGTTGGTGCTTTATTGATAGTATAAATTAGCCCAACTCACTAATTTACTAAAAATTTATTGGAGCTCAATTTTAAAAGTAAGTTAGTCAAATCCAATTAACAGTATCTTTACCTTAATTGGAAGCCCATTTACCTAATTTCACTATAAATTTTAGTGAAACCCAATTTTAAGAAAATCTAGTGAATCCCAATTAAGTCATTCTTTGTATTACTATGAAACCTAATTAAAGAAGCTCAATTCGTCAATTTAGAAAAAAAATTGCTCAAGCCCACATCTTAAAAGAAAGGCCAACTTACTAATTTACTAATAATTTGACCAAGCTCATTTTAATAACAACCTGATCAAATTCAATCAACAAATTATTTACATTATTATCGAGTCTATTTCTTAATAGCCCAACTCACAAATTCACTAAAAAATTCGTTCAAGACAACCATGAGAGCAAGTCAAGTTTAAAAAACTCACTCAATAATTTCTTTACATGGATAAGAAGCCAATTTCTTAGAAGAAACCCAACTAGCCAATTTATTGAAAAGTTTGGTGAAATCCAATTCTTAAAAAGAGTTCGTGAAGCCCAACTAACTAATTCTTTGCATTCTTATGAAGCCTAAAGTAAAAAAGCCTCGTTCACCAATTCACTACAAATTTTGGTCCAGTGCAATTCTAAAAACAAGTTTGACAAGTGTTATTACTGAATTCTTAATATTTTTGCCATGCTCAATCTTTAATTAAAGCACAATTGACTAATTTAGTATAAATTGTTGAAGGCTAATTATAAAAATGAGTTAGTCAAGCATAATTAAAAGTATCTTTACATTTATTGAAAGTCCATCTCTTGAGAAAGCCCAACTTACTAATCTCTAAAAATTTTGGTAAAGTTCAATTCTAAAAATAGGGAAGTCCAATTACTCAGTTTTTTGCATTAATGTGGAGCTCAATTAAATGAAAGCCCATTCACCAGACCACAAAAAATTTAGTCAAGCTCAGTTCTTAAAAACAAGTTGGTGAAGCACAATTAAACAATCTTCGGCAATTCACCTTTTGGAGGGAATCACAATTGACAATTTTTAAGGAACAAAATCGACACCAAATTTAGTAGGGAAACACTTTGGAGTACATCACATTATGGATGGTAAATGATTAGTAATAGAAAAAATTGTTACCATATCCATACAACAAAATTTGATTTTGGAGGGAATGTGTTTTTGGAGGGAATTTAATTTAACTTTAGCAATCTAAAATTTTGTTCCAGAATGTTTTATTTGTAACGAATTCTCCAATGTTACAAAAAGTAGAAAATTTTGTTACAAATGAGTCTTCCTAAATGGCGGAAAATATTATTCGTAACAAAATTTTACTTTCAGTAACGACTTTTAATTTAGTTACATAAGAAAAAAAATCTAAGGTAACAAATTTTCATTAAAGATAACAATTTTTTTTCATTGTTACCCAATATGAGTGTGTTGGCAACAAAATCCTAGTTTTGTTACATATGATCAATTGTTTGTAACAAATTTTACCTTTGTTACAAAATTCTTTATTACGTGAAATACAATTTATTGTAGTGAAAAGAATGAAACTGTCCAGGTGACTCTTACAAATAGTCTAGCAATTGTTGAAGAACGACAAACAAGTGTATTTCTTTTTTATAGATTATTCATTGTTTATTATTCTAGCATTGGAAAATCATAATCATTTGCTTTTTTCTTTCAATATAAATGCATCCATAAAAAACCTTAGTTAATAAGAATTTAAAGGTATAAACTTATGTGAATCTATTTTTAAAACTTTTTATTCTAGAAACTTTTGAACAATTTTTAAGTGTAATTTTTCATACTTGAAAATTATAAATTTTCTTTGTATAAAATGCTCAAGGTTCTAATGTCAATTCTATTGTAATTCCTTCTGAAAAAATTCTATAGATATTGATAATTGTTATTTAGAATTAATTTTTAAGAATATAATGTCCTTCTAAAAGCACCACAAACCATAAATGTCTTATACAATAATATATCTTTATAAAATCATGCTTAATATATAAAAGTATTACATAATATAATATCATCTTCTACTATTACATCTTGCTTCATATTTTCAATAATTACATCTAATGTAATACTTTTCAGCAAATGATGCACATACTACTGCTAGCTTTAAAGAGGATCACTTTGCTTATGTAGAGAATGTTCTTCTTCAACAACAAGAAGGTATATATATATATATATAGTTAAATTAAATTAATTATCTCAAATTTAAATTAGGCAATGTACTGATATTTTTTTGAAAATTTTTTATTTGTACATTCTCTTACTGTATGAATAGTTGTCCAACAAGAAAGTAAGAAGAAGGTCTCATGTCAAGAATATAGTTGCGACAAGCTACAAGTTAGAAACCTAAGACCTTGTACACTACTTTTTACTGGAAGACTTTTGCAACAATATGTAGTCAACATGTATATAAAATTGGAGACCACACGATTGGACTACTGTCGCCATAACCAATCAAATTGAAAAGTTGAATTATATCAAGGAATCATGGATAGCATCCTTAAAAGAGAGATAAGGGGTAGTGAAGTTGGAAACAGAATAATTCTACGAGCATTTTTTAAATGGGGCCCTAAAGATATGAGGCGAAGATATCTTGATGTATTGGCATTAGTCCAACGATTTGAAAAACTAAATATTTTTATTACAATGACATGCAATCTAGAATGGAATGAGATACAAGAATATTTGTATGATGGACAAAGAGCTCAAGATTGACCAAATCTGACTTCTAGAGTTTTTTGAGCAAAATTGCAAGACATGAAAGACCAGTTGTTTAAGAAGGACGTTTTTGGAAAATAGTTGCACATTTACACGTGATCGAATTTCCAGAAAGAAGATTGCCACGTGCTCATATGTTGATAATTCGGAAGTTGGAGAACAAAATTATGACTCTAGATTACTTTGATAGGTTTGTTTGTGCAGAATTTCCAGATGCAAAAAAACAACCTATACTTTATGACTTAGTTCTTAAACATATGATGTATGGACCATGTGGAGATAAAAAATAGGAATAATCCTTGTATGGCTAATGAAAAATGCAAATATCATTATCCGTGTCCATATTATGATAGTAAATTTCAAGGAAAAGACGGGTATCCAATTTACACAAGGAGAAAAATCAGAATGGCAATTGAAGTTTGTAATGCACAACTCGATAACTAGTAGGTAGTTCCTTATAATCCATAACTGTTATCCTGATATAATTGTCATATCAATGTGGAGATATGTTCTGGAGTAACCATAGTGATATATCTGTACAAATATATCTACAAAGGGCATGATAGAGTTGCCATTAATATAATCCATAGTGATGAAGAAAATTTATTTGATAAAATTAAGAATTTTCAAAATGCTCAGTGGGTCTCAGCTCAAGAAGCCATTTGGAGAATTTTGTATTCAATTTGAATGAAATATGTCCAACAATTATTGATTTGCAGCTTCATCTCTCAAATCAGCAATTTGTAACTTATTGGGCAAATCAAAATTTACAGAGTATTCTCAAATGTGATCGTGTCTCAAAGAAATGCTCACGGAATGTTTCTTTATGTGTTCTAAAATTGAAACAACAAGGAAATTTTTGCAGAGAATTTCCAGAGCACTTTGTTTGGGACAAGCAACATAGATGTTGGAATGAAAAGAAGAAAAAAGATGTCATAGTTCGTGTATGCAGTGCAAATCCCATTGAAGGAGAAAGATATTACCTTAGATAGCTCTTAAATCATGTAAGAGGGCTAACATCTTTTCAAGATTTACTAATAGTAAATGGGATAAAATGCTCAAGTTTCAAAGAAGCAACACAAAAAAGAGGATTGCCAAAATCTGATCAGAGTGTTCTTGAATGTCTAATTGAAGCTATCAATTTTCACATGCCAAATGAATTGTGAAGATTATTTGCAGTTATAATGGTGTATTGTGCCACAATAGATGTGAGAAATCTTTGGGATACTTATTTTGAAGCATTATCTGAAGATTTTACAAAAGAATCAGGAACTTAGATTAACCTACAACTTGCCAAAACTTTGCAAAGTGTGGACATTTTTTTAGAAAGTATGGGAAAAAGCATAAGTTTATATGATCTTCCAACCATTCTGATTGATGTCAATAACGTATGTGTTGATTTGCTAAGAGAAATATAAGATGAGATGTCAATAGAAATACCTTTAGAAGATTATGTAGCTCCACTAAAGTTGAATCCTGAACACGTTAGTGCTTTTACAATGATTTTTCAATGTGTACAAAATGATAAAGGTAGCATGTTCTTTATTGACGAACCAGGGGATGGGCAAAACATTATTGTATCGTGCATTGCTTGCTCATCTTAGATAGAAAAAATAAATAGCAATTGCAACAGTGATATCTGGAGTTGCAGCTGCAATAATGCCAGGAGGACGAACAACACATTCACATTTCAAAATACCAAAGGATGTAATAGAGCGAAGTATGTGAACTATATCTAAGCAAAGTGGAGTTGCAGAGCTATTGTGTAAATCAAAATTGTTGATATGAGATGAAGCTCCAGTAGCAAAGAGATAGGCAATTGAGAATGTCAATGATTGCCTTACAGATATAATGGAAAATGATGAGCATTTTGGTGGAAAAGAGATGGTTTTTGGAGGAGACTATGGGTAGGTATTACTAGTTGTTCCAAGAATTACAATTCAACACATCATTTCTGCAAGCTTGGTGAAATCAATATTGTGGAGCAAAATGACAAAAATTACTTTGTCAAGAAATATGATAGCCAAAAATGATAGCAAATTTAGTAATTTCTTATTTAGAGTTGGAAATGGAGAGAAGCCAACTAATGCTGAAAGGAACATAAATATTCCTGAACGGATGATTATCGAGTATGATAATGAAGAGAACTCCATGGAGCGACTTATTAGCTAGATTTTCCCAAGTTTGAGCAAAAATGTTAATTCAGCCAATTACATAACAAGCCGAGCAATACTAATAGCTAAAAATGAGGACATTGATAAACTAAATGGAAAGTTGTTCTCTAGATTTCTTGGAGAAGCAAGGTCATGTAGTATTTTTGATGAAGTTGTTGATGATACAAGTAATCATTATGAAGAGGAATTTCTTAACTCCTTGACTCCAAATGGTTTACTTCCGCACAAGTTGGTACTGTAAAAGAATTATCCAATAATCCTTTTGAGAAACTTGGATCCATCAAATGGATTATCTAATGGTACAAGAATGGTATGTAGGGATTTCAAGAATAATGTACTTGAAGAAAATATTTTATTTGGTCTGCATAGCAACAAGCATGTATTTAGACTTAGAATACCATTGTCACCAACTGAAAATGAAGGCTACCCATTCACATTTAAGTGAAAGCAATTCCCAGTTAAACTCTACTTTGCCATGATAATCAATATAGCACAAAGCCAAACAATTCCAAATGTAGGAGTCTACTTGCCACTGTCAGTTTTCTCTCATGGCTAATTATATGTGGCTCTCTTTAGAGGAACATCACTATCTACCACAAAAGTCTCGATCAAACAAAATATTGCCTATTCTAGAAGGAAAACATGCACAAAAATGTTGTGCACAAAGAAGTTTTAAATACTAGTACTAACTATGTTTATTCTTTAAGTAACATATTATATATATATATATATATATTCCAATCGACAAGACTAATGTTATATTCTTATTAGGATGCATATCACATAGACAAAGTAATGTGGAAATTGAAATGATTGTACCATAAGACTAAAACATCTAAACGTAAGTTGACACAATTTTTATACACATCTTTAAATTACTACCAAAGTTCTTATATTTTATATTTTAATATCTACACGTAATTTTTACGTCTTTGTCATCAGCTTAATAAATGGTAGCTAACATATCATTTTTATTGGATTCTTTTATTTTAGATTTCTGTTAACTAGATTTTTTACATTTCAATTAATATACTTTCTTTGTAAATTTTATTTGGATTTTCATCTAAGTTGATGACCATGAAACACTACAACCAATAGAGTATAGATATATGTACTTGTATCAGCCACTTCTTCAATTGCATTTTGCTGCCAAATTTGTTGAACTTTTGATATGCACTACACATGATTTACTTGAGTGATCATATGTAATTAGTTATACATGGTGCTATTGTATTATTTCAATTTCAAATGACTATATATATTTTTTATTTTTTTATTTTTTACCCTTCAATAAATATATGAATTAAACATAAAAAAATATAATTCATAAATTAAATAAATATAAAAAATTAACAAGTCATGTGCAACGCACGTGCAGCTTTCTAGTTTGAATAAATGTACTTATGTTATTTGTGTCTTATACCGAAGGTGATAGAACATGTGTCCTAGTTTCAGTAATTAACCCCTATGAAGACTGGTCTCTCTCCCTCTATCTCTGTCTCTCTCTCTCTCTCTCTGGTGGGGGAGGGGGAAATGAGAGTTGGGATGTGTAAAGAAGGTGATAAAAAACCAACACGCATTTGGGACTACCTAAAATGAGTTTACTTCTCAAGTAATCATCTTTAGTTCAACTAGCACAACCCTGACAACTTTGATGCTGATACACATCAATGTCTTCTCTTGTTGTCAATCCTACGAGATAACAACTAGCTAATTTTACCAAGTTACAAAATGTAACTCAACTTTAGCATACGAAATTAATTCACAAACCATAAAGTCTTGGGCTGAGGTCGATGTTACAGTTTTAGCTGTCTTTAATTTTTTAATTCCATTAATACTGATATGAGATCAAGATTGATCCTTTGAGACAATCGAGTCTAAGCGAAGCTCATGTTCAATGGAAATTCAATTTGGGTTCACAGTTTTTTTGTGTGTGTGGGTTTGGGGGTGGGGTGGGGTGGGGGGGAGGTTGGCGGTGTTGTGTTTGGTGAAAATTCAACTTGAGTTTACATCTTTTTTAATTTGGTTCGAGTCCTCATCAACTTACTTGGTTTTACGTCTGTTTTTATTTAGATCAGGTTCTCATTAATCTACTTTGATTCACACGGGATATAAAGCACTGTTTAGATTTCAATTGCCAAAAGGACTAATCCCAACCACATATCAAATACAAAATTCTATTTATTACGGTCAAAAGTTTTTGTCTCTTGGTGCATATGCATAAAGAACTCAATGAAGAGTCTTGATGCAATAGAAACTTCGAATCCCCATGTAATTATGTAGAGTTCATATTTAAAGGTAAAAGCATCCAAAGCAGAAATGCCAACTTCACCTCTGACACAAACGTAACTAGTTACTTGAACAAAGAGAAACTATGCATCAGACTTGCGTGGTTGGGCTCAATGAATACTGACACACGCAGACAAAGGCATGAATCATTAAAATCCGAACTTTGTAAAATCAAGAAACAGAAAGATGAGGAACAATCGCAAAGTTTGAAGCAGCGAAAATTTTAAATTTCACGTAATTTACATAAAGAAGTGTGGCTCATGTATTCACTTAGGGACCTTCACGCTTCTGTAATCAGCTATAATCTCAGCTTGTCAAGATGAAAACACAACTGTTAAGAAATTTGAAAAAAATCAGCTATAGTCTTTGTTTTTCAAGATTAAATCACAAATATTCAGAAATTTGAAAACACTACAAGAAAGAGTTGGTGTCATCATTTCCTTTGTCTGTGAAATAACAAGAATACGATGAGAACTAGCAAAACATAATGCTATACACCCAAATCATGTCAGACAAGGACAGAGACAAGCAACCGAACAGAGGTTCAAATAGGCTTGCTGCAGTGCAAATTTCTATATTTATTGTACAAGGGACTGCTATTTCCTTTAATCGAGGAGGCACATTGGGGAGACAATTTCAATGGAATAAGTATGACTTTGAGGAAATAAACTTTTTTCTATGTTTTTGTTTTATTTCATAAACAGAAACCTAACTTACAATTAACATATATTGAATTGAATATCGATCAGAGTCTGAAATGCAGCAGAGTAGAAGCGCCATCAAGCCCTTTGGCACGAAAGTACTCCATGAACTCCTTTAATGTGGTTGCACGATACCTTGGAGGATTCTCCTCTGATAACAGCTCCTTAATCTGCGCATAGAGCCTTGGGTTCACCTTGGAAGTATCTCTGCCAAAGAAGCTGGCCATAGATATTCTTGGATCAGCATTGCTTGCCAACACTTTGTGTTCCACGCTTTTGAACTTATCATTTGATATGAGCTGAAAATTATTCAAAATTTGAAACCAAACGAGTTTTCTATCAGCATGTGTCTGCTTGAAATTTATGTACAAGAACCAGGAAGAGTAACTAATTAATGCATCCACGACTTGCCTGCATAAGATCTCCTATATTTGACAACTAGGGCTCCAGGCGTTGGAGGGACATCAACCCATTGATTCTGACGTAGGACTGGAAGCCCTCCTAAATTATCTTGCATAAGCACTGTTTATAAAACCACCGTCGGTATTTCTTCTCGTGCCCATTGTGCGTTCAGGCTCCGGACATGTCGGATAGTAATGGCAAACGTTAATAAAACCTTCGCCACATTCCATTTCTACAAGGTGGTTTGAACGCTGCCCTAGACCCTCCGACAGTACTTTGAGCAAACATCTCCCCAATTCCATTACATGCTTTAGATATTCTATCATGATTTCCCTTCGGTATCATTAGCTCAGGTTTATTACATGGTGTAAGTTGTCAAGAAAATCTTTATGTGGAATAACGTGATTTTGTTGAGAGCACTTGGCCGAGCTCATAAGAAGAAATATATCTCTATTTAGACCCGAATTTGATTCGTACAATTAATAACTTTTAATCTGGTCCATTGAAGATTATGTAGAGAACAAGTAATCTCTTGTAGCCATTTGATTTGAGATCTAATCACCTTAATCTTGACTTCCTATTTGATTCATACGATTGGAATGCATAAATATATATATATATATATATATATCTCCTTTTCCTAATTGCATCAATAATTTATCAATCCAAAATAACTGGCGTAACAGTAATTTAGTATCTAATCTTTATGATTAACCAATTTCACTCATACTTCAAAATTTGATTGGCGGTTAAGCTTGTGAACAACTCAGGCATGGAGAGAGTAGGAAATAATTTTACGACCCATCACTGTATTCATCAATATTAAACTTGTCGCTATGTGCTATTAATAGGCCTTACTTAACCGAATTTGATGTTAGATCCTTATGAAAACAACTTATTGAGAATTAATGCACATAATATAGAATGTCAGGAGTTCAAATCTGAACAAACTCCTGATGTGTGTCTGTATGTATAAATAACTAACTTATTGAGAAACAGTGTATTATAAGAAATAAAATAAAAAATAAAATAGAGGATGTAACTTAGAATAGAAAAGATGTAAACTGATAAACAACTGAAATAAATATAACAAAATTCATAATTTAAGCTAAATACTTGCACACTACAGGCAACTCCTTTGGCTCGGGAAGACTAGGAGTACTGGCACAGTATAATATATCCCTCAAATTAGCTACCCTCCAATTAGCTGTCGATGAACTATCCAAATCCAAGTTGCTAAAATATGCCACCCTTTTCATCAAATCTCATGTGTAACACTGCTTCTTAATCTTTGTGTCTTCCTCGTGGAATCTAGGAACTCCATTTAACATTTCCTCTAGACCTTTTATTGGTATACCATGATTAACCACTTGGAAAGAACCCCATGTCCTGGATGCTTCTCGAACTTTGCTGACAATTTCTTGGTGTTTTGCAGCTTATGGGCTAATAGCAATTTACCCCCTATGTTATTCAAAATAGGCAACATACACCTTTGTAAAAAAAGAATGTACAAAAAACCTCCTTGAGATTTGAAAAATCATGCTCACCGTCTCCTGTGAACTGTCTAGAAGGATTTTCATAGATTTTAATATTGAAAGGACCAAAATAACCTTGCATAAGTTTAAACACCTTTCTCCTCTTATTTTTAAAATCATTTTGAAATCAAATAGTGAAAAAAATGAGAGCAAAAATCGTAAAATTAAAATTCTCAAAACCTAGCACATTGAAATATTTTTTGCAATCAGAAGTAGATTTACATAACATTAGAGGTGAAGACTGGTCTAGATATGTGATTGAAGGCGAAAGGACTAGATTTGGTGTTTTAACTCGATTACACGGAACGCATTTGTTTTCTCCTTGATGTATGTTGCTTTGGGCACTTGTTTGAGCTTTTCTTTTTTAAATTTATTTATATATGTATAGAATATTGTTTATAGATGTATTACTTCTCCATTATGTGTGAAGTGTTGAAACATAATTTGTAGCCCAACATGAGTTTTGGCTGTTATGTTGATGTTATTTAGGTGTTATATGATGGTGTGGTTGGTTCTATTTGTCCGTACTTGGCAATGTAGTGTTTCAATGTTAGTAGTCCCTATGGAACTCCTACGTCAGAGGTCCCAGTAGGAGTCAAACCTAAAAAAAGACTTACATTGACATAGCACACAGTTCTTCCTATTTAAATATCATATATAATCTCCATTTAATTATTGACTATATCAATGTTAACTGTCACTACTTAGGCTAAATGGTATACATTATGACAATAGGTAATTGAATATTTTATTTGTTCATGAATGTAGATGATTGGAGATCATGAATTAGAAATGTGGAGTGGAGGGGAATTTGTGCATACTCCAAAACTAATATATAGAGGAGGAAAATTAATACACGTTCCAAAATTTGATTTGGACTACCTGAACTTGGGTACTTTGTGGGAGTTGTATGTGAAATATGGAGGCAAGAAAGACATAGTCAACTTCTACTATAGAGTGCCTGGATATTCACTTGAATTTAGGTTGAGGAAAATAACAAATAAAGAGCTAGATTATGATATAACTGACTTGTGAAGGTTGCACAAACGCCTTACAGATTTTCCAGTTTTATTGTATGTGGAAGAGGCAGCAGACCTAATCCAAATCATGGATAAACATGGGAATTTGATTACCTTAGATGAAACTATAGAGAAGAAAAAACTAATAGGGACGACAAGATCAATTTATTGACATAAGGGGTGGATTTTGAAGATGATTTTTGTGGTACACAACCATAAGAGATGGAGTTTGGGGGTTTTAGTACACAACCATCTCAGCAAGAAGAGGAAGAAGAGCATGCTACTACATGCATCATGAAGAAAAAATAGTTGCAACTAAACAACCAAGAACAAAACAAAATGAACATTTAGAAACACCTTCAGTACCAATATCTGAATAACCAATTGAAGAAATTGATAATGGAGAAGCATATGCTATTGAACAATATCTTGAAGCATTGTAGGATAAACTAAAAATGAAGAAATAAGTATAGTCCAATATGTGGAAAATGCACCATTAGTAATTGATTTAGATGGAGCTAATTTTGATAATCATGAGGAAGAACATGCAGTCTAACATGAGGAAGAACCTTCAGTCTAGCATGAGGAAGAATCACCTATAGTAAATAATTCAGAGGAAGCTAATTTTGATCATCATGAGAAAGAACTCTCATTCTATCATGAAGAGGAACCTGTAGTCTAGCATGAGAAAGGAGCTCATTTTGATCACCCTACAGAAGGAGCTTATTTTGATCAGGATATTTATGTTGAAGCAGAACATTATGCAAATCAATGTCTACATAATTTTCAGATTGATGAAGAATAGATGCATACAGATGAAGAGACTTCATTATCTCATACTGTAGAAGAAGAAGAAGATGTAGACCATAATAAACCTAGCGATGTCTCATCAAATGCAGATACACAAGATGAATTAGGTAATGAACAACTTAAAGAACAATTTGATAAAGAATCAGAGAATGTAAAACCCTAGAGGAAAAAAAGTTATAAAAGAAAGCAAGCTACTACTACTTCAGATTTAGAGAATGAGGACTATGAGCCAGATGATTTAAAGGAGGACATTGACGTTGATTCAGATACACCAAGCCTTGTGCTTGAAGATTTGAAGGGGTCAAGTGATAATGAAATCTTTCTGAAAAAGAATACAAGTAGAGGTGAGAGGTTGAAAAAGTTGAGAAAAGTAATGAAATCAAAGAATCACAAGAGGAAGAGGCCTTAAAGAGCTCATCAAGTTGAGGATGAGGAGTGGTACAGTAACCCTAGGATAGATGATGAACTCATTAATTTGATGGTTCAGAATAAGAAGATCTAAAGCATCCATATTTTAGAGAAGGGCAAGAGATGAAAAACTTTAACATGGTGGTAGGCATGAAATTTGCTAATGCAAAGGTATTTAGAGAGGCGTTGAGAGATTGGGTTGTGAGATAGGGCTTTGAGCTTGAATGGATTAGAAATCAAAAGGCCAGAATAACAGCAAAGTGCAAAAATAGCTCATGCACTTGGAGGATCTATGCCTCCCTAGTAATGCAAGGTGTAACTTTTCAAGTGAAGATAGTTAAAGGAACACATACATGTCCCATAGTAGATCATAACAGCCTTGCCAAAGCAAGATACTTAGCAAAGAGAGTGGAGAATACTATCAGTGATGTCCCTAAGATTTCAATTGAGAAGTTGAAAAACATCATTCAAAGAAAGGTGAATTTGAATGTGAGTACATGGAAAGTGATCATAGCCAAAAGATGTGCATTACGGCAAATTAGAGGGATAGATGGTCAACAATATCAAATGCTATGGGATTATTGTGTCACAATTAGAGAGAGGAATCCTAGCATCAAGAGTTTTTTGAAGAAGGTTGAAGATAGTGATCGACCTATCTTTGAGAGGATTTTTTTCTCATTGGATGCCATGAAGAAGTCTTTTCAAGGGTATAGACCAATTATGGATCTAGATGGCTATTTTTTGAAAACTACATATGGTGCATAGCTTTTGGTTACTATAGGAAGGGATGTCAATGATAACATGGTGCCTATTGCCATGGTAGTGGTTCCAGTGGAGAATGGAGATACATGGAGTTAGTTTTTGAAGGATATGCTTAAGGATATTAGCGACAAGAAATATACTTTCATATCTGATAGACAAAAAAGACTTATTGAAGCCTTGAGAGGTGTGGCTATAGATAGTGAATACCGATACTACTAGAGACACATTTATGAAAACTTCAAGGAGAAATTTAATGGACTTAAGCTCAAGGAATTGTTTTGGAAGGCAGTATCTGTTGGTAGAAAAAATAGAGTTTGAGCATTATTTGAATTTGTTGGAAGCTAAAGATCCTAAAGTGAATGAGAATATTGAGACAACAGTGGAATAGCTTAGGAAAGTTCAAGCTGAACATTGGACCAGGTCATATTTTTCATCTTACTGCAAAAATGGTATTCTAATCAACAATATTTTTGAATCTTTTAACAATTATATCATTGATGCAATGGACAAACCTATAATTAGCATGTTTGAAATTATCAAAAGTAAGCTGATAACTAGGATTTAGGCCAAGAGAGCTGGGATGGAAAGGTATGATGGATTCATATGCCCAAACATACTCAAGAAGATTAATAAGTAGCAAATTATGACTAAGCATTGCATTACTAGATGGTGTGGAGACAAAGAGTTTGAAGTTGACAGTCCAAAAGATAGATATATTGTGGACTTGGAGAAAAAACTTGCGCCTGTGGGATGTTTTAGTTGAATGCTTATCCTTGTTGCCATGCTTCTGCTATAATTTCAGAGAGAAGGTTGAAATTAGAAGATTATGTGGATGATTACTACAAAGAGGCGACTTACATGAAGGTATATGAGCATATGATCTATAGGGCTCTTGGGCCTAAGGAATACATTAAAACTAGAAGAAGAGGTCCTGATGAAATGCGTAGGACTACTTAAACAAGAAATGGGCTTATATATACATGCAAAACTTATCTACAAAGAGGTCACAACAAAGCTTCTTGCAAGAACCCTACTCATCCTAAAGTTAGACTCTTTAAGATTAAGATATTGGACTTAAATTAACAATTGTATATATTCTTAATGATTATTTGGTTTGATCAACTTACATTCATTTTATAGGCTATTGCTATCCCACATAATGCACAAGCACCCTCAGAGATGATGAACCAAGATTCTCAAGTCCTTTCTCTTAACCAGAATGATGCATGGCAAAGTTCCACTATTGAACACCCAACACAGCCTTCCAAAGTAGTAAGCTATTTTTTACATGGCAAAGTCTCCTTGTTGCAAATCTAAGGTTTGAAATTATTATTTGGGTTGTTATAGCTAATAAGAATGAAATTTGATGCTTGTTGATTTGGTTGTTGCTCTAAAATAGGGTTGTTGCCTTCTTGATTAGCTGAAAAATATGTGGTCAATATTTTCAGTTGGTTGGTTCTTGTTTAGTTTAGATTGTTTCTTTTGTTTATGTTTGGGCTACTTCATTTGAGGTTCGCTACTATTGTATGAGTTTTCTGTAAATTGGCATATTACCCCCTTATGATTTAGAAAATCCATACTAATTATGCAAATAAGCCCCTTATTGCAAATTGACTCATTTATTTTTTAGTTTGATTTATTATGCTTGATTTTTTTTCCTAGTTGTAGAAACAAACCACTTATGGAGGAAACAGTGGAACTTACCAAGGCCCTAGAAATGCAGCTTTATTAGGGAAGACAAGCCAAGGAAGAAAAGGTGCACCAAGAAAAAGTATGCATTCTGTCTCAACTCAAAAAGGATTTGATGCTTCAATTGGTGTGGCTACAAGTGATCTCAACCCATCCAATAGAAAATAAAAAACAACTATTAATGATGTGCTGCAAAATATGAAAAAAGGGCAGCTAAGAGGAGAGCACAACATCTATTGATGCGGTGTGAGAGATTGTTAATGACATTTCATTTGTCAAACAATTATCTATTTTGTATGTATGTAACTGTGGGCATGTGATTTTAGGGAAAAGATGCCTTTTTTTACCTTTTGTTGGGTTTGGAATATTAAACAAATTTGACAGCTTTAATTATTTGGGTGAGTGGTTGGAATGTATTAAACAATGACAATTGCACTTTATTGAATATAATGGCTTGTCTTCTTTTGACCAATTTGGAGATTGTTAATTTTTAGACTACTTTTGACATTTTTTTAATTTGGTTTTGTTGGTTTCCTGTTCATTTGGTCTTGTTGGTTTTTGATTGGATAAATCATTATATTCCTTCAACTATTGCAATTTTTTCCTTCTATAAATATGCAACTTACCCCTATTTGATTTCAATCATAAGGTATATAATAGCAATTTGCCCCTTTGATTAATTGTCGGCAATGTAGAACCAAGAAAGGAAACTTAGCAAGATGAACTTCCTTAACATTGCAGAAACTAGATAAGCAAAACTAATACTTTTCATCTCATTAGTTCATTACTACTACAACAACAAAAAATGTGACTAAAACAGCTATTAAAAGCTAATACACAGGAATAACATTTAAAGAATTTTCCTTTTTCGTAGATGCCGTTGCCTATGACAACCCAGAAACCACTTCTTCACCATCTGCCAATTTGTTTTCCTCACCACCATAGCTTGCATCTATGCTAAAATCTTGGGGACAATTAATTGAAAAACCACTTGGAGACCATGTTGCTCAAAGTGGCAGACACCATTCGAAGAAATTGCACCGTTGAATAGCATAACAGTAATAAAGCTTATGAAACAAGCTTTTCCTCTTATTCATAACCATTGGAAGGGCAGCATTTGCCAAGCATCTATATACTGGAGGCCTCTCATACCTTAGGTCAAGTGAAGGCTTGATGGGTCTAAATCTATTCCTTGCACTGTTGGAAGAAAAAGTCACCATTCTATAAAATAATCTTGGTTGAAATAGAAAAAAATAAATTTAGAGATAGAAAGAATACATTCAATGTTCAGGTCCATAAGTAGGAAATGGGTTTTCACTTATTTGGGGAATGATGGGGTAAAACAGGTTTTTCACATGTTCAAAAGGATAACCAATCGCATCCAGATGTACGTGGCATACAACAGTGCTCAAAAGGGTCGGGTTGCATAATTTATGAAAACTTATGGAGGTATTTTGTACATTATTTTTTCACAGGGGGGCTTTTTGCCCATTTCTCTTATCCCGAGGGGGGGTACTTGCAATTTTCCCAGTCTTTGTCTATGCCATCAAGGTTTATGATGAGAATATGGAATTTTCATTGTTCAGATTAGTGATATTACCTAAAATTTAGGTAGATGAAGGAACATCCATGGAAACGTGGCAACCCCAGCATTAACGAGGCCTTTAACTCCAACTATTGTGTCGTCGAAGGCCTTCAATTCACTTTATCGATCATATTTTGGCTCAGTTGTTTCATGAATTTCTCCATTGCTATTCATGGTTTGCTGAAACCCCGAAAAATTGGCTAGATGGGCCATTCCAAATAATAAATCCAAAAAATGTGTAAAAAATGTCATGAATGGCTCGATTTTTCCAAACCTCAAGGTTTTATTTTGAAGGGGCTAGGGGTTGGGGTGTAGTAATGGTGCTAATGCATGTAGGTTGGGGCTTTGCAAGCTTATATTCGTAATTGGTAGAATTAGGGCCGAAAGCTAGCAGAATTAGCTTGGATGGAGAAGGTGAAGTAGAGCAACAAGTTGGAGATGGCAAATTGATGAGACGGTTGTGATGGTAGCAATGAGGTGTTGATGTTTTTTCATAAAACTTCTCTTTGACCAAGATGTCCTCCCCTTTCATTTCTTGTTTTTTAAATTTATTTTTATTTTTTCATTCTATATTTATTATTGTAATTTGTTTTCCTCAAAGGAATTGCTACAGGATCGACAGCGGAAGCTTGATCTTTGTATAAATAAATTATAATTTACAAATATGAAATTTTTCAAATTAAAATTTTGATAATAAGGAGTAGACAAAAATATTTTCACATTAGTTTAAACCTTCAAATTTTTAATTGTGTAAGTGCTTCACAAATTATTTTTTTTACTACTTAAATTTTGTATATTAATAGTCAAAAGAAAACAAATATCTCCTCCAAGTATATGAGTAATAAACAATGAACTAAACAATAAAATAAGATATAAACTCATTAATTATTCTATAAAAATTGTTGCATTACTTGTAAGAGTCACTTGGATAGATTCATTCTTCTAAAATGATCATTGGATGTTTTGATATGACTTTTTTCTAAATGTTAGGTGTCATCCTATAATACGTTTTGGGAGAAAAGCAAAAGTGGATATTGTAATAGAACATAACATTCATAATAATATGTTATTCTATGTTTATGACCTCAATGAACATGGACAATAATCTCATTCCATTGATATATTATGATTATTTCCTTTGACCGAAACTGTGGCAAGCATTTTGAGAATTATAAATTAAATTAATCTAATTTTATATTTTTTAAAATATGGAGTTGAATATCATTCATTGAAAGGTAATTATTTAATATTTTGAAATTTTTTCATATGAATTTATCTCCTTAATTGTTATAAGTTTTCTCATAATTGCTTTTGATAAGTCTAATTCTTTTAGTATTTTCTATTCTCAATCTCATTTTTTGTTTTGACAAAATGTAACTGAACGTTACCATGCTTATTCTAAATTGGAATTAATTCTAAAAGATCCTAATATACCTTGCCTTGTTGTGTTCGAAAAGTATAACTCCACCATTGTATATGCAAGCTCTTTATCTAATTTCACATCAAAGACTCATTTTTTTTAGGTTCATAACTCTTTGATAGAGAAATAAACCAATATATTCACACGAGTGCGTGCACACACACACACATGCTTATATATTTATATATATATATATATATTTTAAAATATTCAATACTAAATGAACTCAATTTATTCAAAAAAAAAAAGTTTATTGATTTCTTATGATTTTAGGAACTCTTTACTAAAAAATGGAATAATGAAAATCTATGAATTGAACAATGACTAAAATAAAATATATCTTAAAGAACTTAACACTTAAAAATTATGCTTTATATGCATCTTTTACAATACAATGATTAATAATAGCTGACTATTGAATTCTTTCATTTTTGGGTGATATTTGAAGAAACTTTTAGTTTCTAATTTATTTTATATCATTTTCAATGAATTAAATTTGTGCCAGTTGTTATTTCACAATTCTAATTTAATTTTTATTTTTAATTTTTGAATTGAAAAGTTCTTTTTGAATTTTAAACAATAAATTTCAATTGTTATTTTATGAAATGAAACTAAAAATATTATTCAAATGATTTAGAGAGATTTATAAATTAGTTTTCTCTAAATTAGATGAATAATTAAAACTTATATTGCTTACTTAATCTTATATTTTTAATGAATCACTTATTTTTAATCTAAAATTAGAAAAGAAAAAAAAAGAAAAATAATTTATCATGTGTTTGATTTGTTTATAATAATTCTGTTCCCATTTTCGGCTCTTCTTAGTTAAGTCACAAATAGAGAAAGTTAAATTCTGGTCAACTTTAAACATTTAAATATCATTGTATCAAACTAAAAATTATATTATTTTATAAGTTTTTTTAAAAAAGAAATTGTGAAAATTGTTCCTTTAAAAGTTTGCTAGTTCATAAATTTGTAAAAGTTGGATTATGAATTAAGTTGGCTATTAATATAATATATACCTGAATTTTTAAATATAATTCATTGTTTAAAATAAATATTTTATTTTATTAATTATTTAATATTTAACAATATAAAAAATAAGAATTTTTTGTTGTTGGATACTATGTATTTAATGAGGAATATACTTCACCCATAGGGGTATATATTCTATAGGGTATAGGTGGAGATATATAGGCTCATGTGATGTTTTATCCAATCAAATGTATTTATTGATATTCTATTTTATATATTGATAGAAAACATTTTAGTATGTCATATAAATATTATTATTAAAATTGAATAAATATTTTTTAAGCTTAATAGTTCAAATTACATAACTATCAATTCAATAAACATACTCTTTTGCAAAAATTCAAATCTTAATTAAATAAGATCAAATTTAAGTTAATTATATAATAAGTGAATTATATTTGTTATGTCATTGGTGTATACTCCCAGAGTAAATTGCATTTTTAGTTTCATAAATTAGGCCAGTTTGGATTTTGATCTTATTCTTCATCACTTTCACACATTGCATCCAACAAATAACGTTTTTTTTTCCTTAAAAACTTTAGGACTGAAGATCGCTCTCATCCAAAACTTAATGGAGCAACTCATGTGCCACTCATGTGGCCATTAAATTGGGCCTTTTCGGCCTCATAAGTTAGGCTCATTTTGAATTTTGCTCCTGACATGAGCCCCAGTAGATTTCATGTTTATGTGGGTCACCAACTTCATTGAAAACTTCATGAACAAATGAAAATTCAAATAGAAGGTTCCATGATTGTGCTTACATTAATAATGCGTGTGGGGTTTTTTGCTTAGAAGACCTTTTAATAGGTGAAAAAGCAAGACATGTGAGACTTGGGTTATTTAGAATGTTGGAAGCAATAAAAAAAAAGTTGTTAAAACTTTTAAAAAGGCAAACTATATTGGTATATCTATTGGTATTTTCTTGGTTGATAGTTCTTATAGAACCAAAAATACAATTTACAGTATTCTTTAACAATATTTATCATACGATTAGTTAAGTCATGCAAAACTTAGTCTTGACAAGGTCTTCCTCAATCCTTTATTATGCTTCAAATAAAGCCAAGGATGAGGAAGACCTTGTCAAGACTAAGTTGCATGATGTGGCACCCTCACTCGGGGTATCATCCTAAGTGGATAAGTCACCAATTCAAGCTTGAAATCTATTCAAATAATTACTAGAAAACTTGAAATTTAATCACATCAAAATAAAAATGAATTACCCATAAAGCATAATATATACAACTCCAGTATCATAGATTAATACAACATCACATAATATCTCTTACCAACAGTTTTGATTAGGTGGAAACAATATGTACAACCATACACCTAATCTATCACAAAATAACTTCAACCCCAAACACGATCCTTTGCCCTTCACCTTGACTTATTTGAAAAAAGTAATGGATAATGAGGAGGGTGAGTCTTAAGGACTCAGTAAGTGTAATACATAATAGAAGTTGGAAAGAATAATGAACTGCAACAACAAATAACAAGACCTTTTGATAGCAATTCAGATGATCAAGTCATGACTAACAAGAATCAATCTTTAAACTTGAAAAAACACAAAATATGGTAACATTTAGCAGACTTGTTGGCATCCTTCCTTATTACTCCTTGATCAATTCAAGATAACAATCAATAACAATTAATTTGAACATAAGAACTTTCCCTTATCTCTCCATTGGTTTGAGCACATAGCTCGACTTGTAACAATTCACTTATATGGTATGGTTGATGGTAGGCTAGATCCCATCACTCTTAGTTTGCTACCTTTAGCTATGTGTAAGTCTGGATCTTAGGTAGTAATAGCCGAAAGACTTGTCATCGTCAGTCTATTCCACCTAGCTATTTTTTCGAATCAAGCCCTATGCCAACTTCCTATAGTGTCCCTTCGGGTGGAAACTTCCCAAGGGCATCCTTATGGGTGGCACGATATAATGCCAATAGATAAAAGTTCACTTTCAAGCAATAACAAAAATAATATTCGATAATGGCTGGTAAGGCCTATTCCAATAACAATATATGTGGACAATTAGGAGAACTATTAACATAATTAGGTCTACCAGACCATTTCAATGTCACTTTCACAATCATTAATATAAAGAAAGTTGGGTTAGGAGGGATAGAATCTAACAACATGAAAAAAGTTTTGGGCACCGGAAATACGAAATAGTTTCGATGTCAAAGAATAACCTTCATAGGGGTGTTCCAATCAGATATCAGATAATAAAACAAAATCGATATCGAACAATAACCCTCATAGAGGTGCTCAATTCAGATGGCAAATAATATTTTGAATTTTCAAGTGCATTGCATATTCCAAACAAACAAAGTACGGTATAAAGACAGAAAGCCCACACAAGGCCTTATCACAATTAACAAATAGATAAAAAAAGGTGCCAGATTGATAGATCCTCACCTTTAAAACCTTAGAAGGCAGCTATAGTCAATGGCCTACTGATATGCAATTTCTTACTTCTTGTCACCTAATCACGAGAGTGATTTATATATCAAAACTCATATTCAATTAGAATAACCTTCAATAATCATAATTCGCTACATACTATCTGTCTAAGATTAAGAACCACCTAATTAATTCAGTATTAGAATTCACCTAAAATTATCATCTAGAAAATATACTAATAATGCTACCAACTTAATATAAATTACTGGGTTCTTAATCAATTTAATTCCATATTTGGTATTCTAAGCAGTGATAATAAGCCAATTAATTCAATAACCCAATTATTATCATTAAGATCCAATTTTCTAAATTTAGGGGTTTTCTAACACAATTAGCTCAATAATTTCTCAATTACCACATTTGATACAATTCTAGGGTCTAAAAATCCAACATCAACCATGCATGAAACACTTACTACCTAATAGAATTCGGAATCGATTATTCAAAGATACAAGGGTTATAAGTGAATGAAAATGTACAACAACCTTAATCTCAAAATTGATCTTTTACCTAGAAACACACAATCGAGACCTCAAAATCATGAATTGATCACACCACTATGAGCACTATGACAAGGAGAAGTTTCTATCTGGTTGACGCCACCGCTACTACTGACCAACGGTCGCCACAGTCTGTTGTCACCAAAAAATGTTAAGATCACCATTGTTCACTTCCTTTTCTTATCTTGAATCCAATGGTGCTTTTAGTTTTCAATTTTGAGGCTTGAAAGACCTTTAATTGTGGCCTAAAAGCTTCAATTTCTTTTCTTGTTGCCATGCTTGTAATGTTGTTTCTGTTGTTGCTGCTGCTTTACTCCTCCATGCAAAGCCTCAAGCTTATTCTTTAAACCAAGGGCTTCCAAAACCATAGCCCAGAATGCTCATTTGATGCTGGCCTACCATTGATTGTGAGGGTCAATTTTTGGTTCTTCAAAACTGTGGAACCTCAATGTTAGGTTTGTGTGTATATGTGTTGATAGGGTTGTTAGGTATGAAGAAAGGTAGTTGGTGGTGTTGGGTGGTGGAAAAATTCGCCGGTAATGGCTGCCCGTAAAGGTGATGGATGAGAAAGAGAGAAGATGGTGTGGTGATGGTGAAGAATGGTGGAGAAAGTGGTGAAGAAATGAAGGCACGTACCCATTTATGAAATTTAATTTATGAATTTTACAATTTTAGTCCTTAGTTTATTAAATTATTTAATTAAATCTTTTAGTCAATTAAAATATCATCTAGACCCTAGTTAACTAGAAGGGTTTCAAGCAAGCCCTAAGACTTTTAATTTTTGTTCAATTAAATCTTCACAAATTACTAATTGGCCCCAAAAATTTAAATAAAATAACAATAATATAAGGAATAATTAAATTTCACTAAATTGAAAATAATAAAATTTAAATTCTCTAAATTATAAAATTTTAGGGTATTGCAGACCTCTCCTTTTTAAGAGAAACTGGTCCCTAGATTCTTACCTGAATACTGAAAAAGTTCTAGATATTGCTAGCGCATGAAATCTTCTCGTTCTTATGTTGCTTCTTCCATATTGTGTTTGTGCTATAATACTTTAACTTAGGGAATCTTTCAATTCCTAAGTTCTCAGAATTGCCTATCCAAGATGCGTACTTGTTGTTTTTCATATGTCAGGTCACCCTTCAACTGTATACGCTCAAGTGAAATGATGTGAGAAGGATCAGAGTAATACTTTCGAAGTTGTGATACATGAAACATGTCATGTATCCCCACCAATTCTTGGGGTAACACAAGATAGTAAGCTATTGGCCCAATGCTTTCACATATCTCATACATCCCAACATATCTTAGATTGAGCTTTCCGTCCTTATCGATTTTTCTATTTCCTTTCATTGGGGATATATTAAGAAATACTCTATGACCAACTTCAAACTCTAAATCCTTCCTTTGAGTATCTACATAACTTTTTTGCCTACCCTGAGTAGCCTTTATCCTATACTTAATCATCTACACTTTTTTGATAGTTTCTTGAATTAGCTCAGGTCTTATAGTATTCAATAACTTGTCGATAATGCCTCGATATTCCTCTAAATCCCAGTGTACAGGTGATCGACATTTCTTTTCATACAAGGCTTTGTATGATGCCATTTGAATGGTAGACTGATAGTTGTTATATGCTAACTCGATCAAAAGAAGATGTTGAATCCAACCTCCTCTGAAGTCCAAAACATATGTCTCAAGAATATCTTCTAATATTCTGATAACTCTTTCTGATTGTCCAACTGATTGTGGATGAGCTGTAGAGCTAAACCACAGTTGGGTCCCCAAATATTTCTACAGACTCTTCTACAGTCTTGAAGTAAACTTCAAGTTTCAGTCTAACACAATGCTTATAGGGATTCCATGCAGTTGAACTATCTCTTTTATGTACAACTTTGCTAACTTCTTAACATTATACTGTGTTCCAATTGGCAAAAAATGTGCGGACTTGGTCAGTTGATCTATTATCACCCAAATACTATCATATTCTCCTCGAGCTGTAGGCAAACCAGTTACAAAATCCATCGTGACTTGTTCCCATTTCTAATTAGGAATAAGGATCGGTTGTAACAACCCTAATGGTCATTGATGTTCTACCTTTACTGCTTGACAAGTTAGATACTTCCACACATAGTCTGCAACGTTCCTATTCATACCATTCCACCATAATTGTTTCTTAAGATCTTAGTATATCTTTGTGGCCCCCGAATGTAACGTGTATCTCATTTTATGTGCTTTATTTAGAAATATTTTTTTCATTCCTTCTGGCACACATATTATTTTATGATATAAGAGGGCACCATGGTTATCAAGGCTAAATTCAAACTCTTTAGAATTTTCAATCATCCTCTTTTGTTTCAACATCCATTCTTCTTGATCTTGAGCTTATCGAATTTTCTAGTATAGTTCAACCTGCACTTTCACTCCTGCAATCTAGCCTTATTGTTTCATTTTGATAACATCATTTGCTCTTGGACTTTCTAGTGCTTCTCTTTTCAACATGTGGGCTATTTTTGCCTATCGACTTAGTGCATTTGCCACCACATTTGCCTTTCCTAGATGGTAGATAATAGAGAAGTTGTAGTCTTCCAGAAACTTCTTCCATCTTCACTGTTGCATATTCAAGTCCTTTTGAGAGTGTAAATACTTAAGGCTTTTATGATCAGTGTATATTCTAAATATAGCTCTATAAAGATAATACCTCTATTTGGTCAGGGAAAAAATTATTGCAGCCAACTCCAAATCATGGGTTGGGTAATTTTCCTCGTGTGATTTTAGTTTTCTAGATGCATAGGTGATGACTTGCCCCTTTTACATTAACACACATCCCAAACCTTCTTTGGAAGCATCGGTATACATGATAAATCCCTCTAATCCTTTTAGAAGAGCTAAAATTGGAGCTATTGTCTATCTATTCTTCAATTCATAAAAACTTCGCTCATAATTGTCATTCTAATCAAACAACTAATCCTTTTGGGTTAACTTAGTCAACGGGCTAGCTCTTTTAGAAACATATTGTACAAATCTTTGGTAATAGCCAGCAAGTCCCAAGAAACTATGGACTTCCATTACTGTTTGGAGTCTTTTCTAGTTGACTACCACCTCTATCTTAGAGGGATCAACTGCTATCTCGTCTTGAGATATGACATGTCCTAAAAATGCCTCTTATTCTATCAAAAACTCACACTTGCTAAATTTGGCATACAATCGATGCTCTTTTAACGTTTCAAGAACTAAGTTCAAGTGCTTAGCATGCTCTTCTCTAGATTTGGAAAATACCAGAATGTCATTGTTGAAGATGACCACGAACTGGTCTAGATACAGCCTAAAAATTTGATGCATTAAGTCTATGAATACGGCTAGCGCATTAATCAGTCTGAAGGGCATTACTATGAATTCAAAGTGACCATACTGAGAATTGAAAACAATCTTACGAATATCATTTTGCTTAATCTTCAATTGATAATACCCCTATCTTAAATATAGCTTCAAAAAGATTCTTACCCTTATAGTAGATTGAATAAGTCCACTACATGGGGTAGGGGTACTTATTCTTAATTGTGACCTTATTCAATTCTCAGTAATAGATGCACATCCTTAGAGACCCATTCTTCTTTTTGGCAAATAGCATTGGGGCTCCCCATGGAAATGTACTTAGTCTCATGAACCCCTTTTCTAGTAACTCCTAAAGTTGATTCTTTAGTTCTTTGAGCTCTACATGTGCCACTTGATAAGGGGTCTTAGAAAAAAGTGTAGTCCTAGGGAGAGTGTGAATTACAAATTCTATTTTTCTGTCTGGGGGTAATGAGTTTAATTCTTACAAAAATACTTCTAGGTACTCAGCTACTACTTCTACCTTCTCAATCGTAACTGCATCTCAGGGCATGTTGATAAGGTATGCCAAAAATCATTACCCACTTTTCCTCAAAATCTTCCTAGCCTCTATTGCAAATATAATAGGTACTGGCAAGGTATCATTTGTGGGATAGCATGTAGGTATTGATGTCTTGTCCCCAAAAGTGAGGGATTTGGTATAACAATTTACCTATGCTTGGTGTTTATATAGTCAATCCATGCCAAGGATCTAATCATACCCTTATATAGGCATTTGTATAATATCGGCTAGCATTTGTATAAGATCGGCTAAATATAGCCTATCCCCAATCAAAATTGAGCAATCTCGATAGACTATATCCATCATTAAACCTATTCTTAATGGTGTTTGAACTTTTATTAGATATTCCATAACTTCAAGTTGTATATTTAATTTTTTAGGCATATTAGTGGATATGAAAGAATGCAAAGCTGCAAGATCATACAAAGTATTTCGAATAATTTTGAAAATAGAAATCGTATCTTCAACCACATCAGAGAGATTGGGCACTTTTTCTCTAGTTATGGCATATGCTCGTACTTAGACCTTTAGCTTTTCACTAGATCCTGCAACCTGTTTGTAGTCCTTGATAAGGTGCTTATCGTTACCATAATTTATGTATTTGCTAAGCTTCTTCCAACATTCTGACTCATCATGACCCAATTTTCCACAATATCCACATATCTTCAGTGTCAGATTTTTGGCTCCACTGGCATGATAAACTCGATGACTAGCACCCCCCGTATGTAACTTTGGTTGCTTCTTCCAAAAATTGTTCTACCCACTAGGTTGTAACCTCCCTGTTTGCCCTTTCTCTTCAATCTTTTTGATATCCCTTAACTTTAATTCCACTTCTAGTGCTTTACTCACTGTAGATTGTAGTTTGGGAGATCACATGAGAGAAAGCCCCATCTAAGTTTAGGTTATAACCCATCCACAAATGTACAAACTTGTCACCTCTCATTTGCAAGTATGTGAGGTGCATACCTAATCAGTCGGCTAAATATAGCTTCGTACTAACTTACTGTGGATGTCCCTTAGATCAATTTCATGAATTCTCTTTCTTTGGCATATTTGGTCACCTTCAATACATATTTTTCCATAAACTCCCGAGTGAAGTTTTCCCAAGTTCGTTGAGTTCCCTCTGTAGTCTACTTATGATCGATCAATTGCCACCAATTGTGTACAAGACTATCCAATAGGAATATGGAATTTCATATCTTCTACTCATCTGGATATCTCAGGGTTTCGAATATCTTTTCTAAACTCTTAACCTACATCTTAGCTTTTCTATCACTGAGTTTCCCTAAGAATTTTGGGGGGCTGCAATAAGAGGAACTGATCCAAAGCTCGATCCTTTTTAGGCTTTTCAGTATTTTCTGCTCAATTACTCTATCCCTATTGCTGATAAAATTGCATAAATTGTGCCATATCTAGAACATAGGCTCAATTAGCTGGCTTGCACCTTACTAATTGACATGAGAAGTCTGTGAAATCTCTTCCTCTGGCAGGGTTAGTTGCTCAATTGGCACTCTTTGCTTAGGGACACGTTGTGTGGTTGCTTGTGGACCAGACGGCCTTCCTTTTCCCTACTAAGTTGCTCAAAGCAGTTTAGGTACATGAGAACCTTTATCGGATGCCATTATTTTCCTTAGACCATACTTAACTCCTTCTCAATTACTGCTGCCAAGGTCACATAATGACATTTAAAGTTAGTGGGAAATTTTTAACCTTAAAGACATAGTCATAATGTAATTGACAAATTAAACCAAGTTCAAACGATGGTGATCAAATCATAAAAGGCTAGCCAACAACTTCTGACATCACCCTAATCTTATTCACAATTCCTATATAACCTATCTCATATAAATAACTGAGGTTCTTTCCTTAATACAAGTTCAAGATTCATCTTCAAAAATTAAGTCTACAACTAGTCGGCTATCCTAGATATATAGGCCCCTATTTCTAATAGACTAATCATGTATCCTACTAATACCTATTTACTTAGGTCATTAACAAACCTTGGCTTTGATACCACCTCTATGGCACCCCCACTTGAGGTATCATGTTAAGCGAAGGAGCCACCAATTCAAACATGAAATCTATTCAAATGATAACTAGAAAATCTAAAATTTAATCATCTCAAAGTAAAATAAATCACCCATAAAGCATAATATAAACAACTCCAGTATCTTAAGTTTGTACAACATTTACATAATTTCTCTTACTAACAATCTTGATTAGGTGGAAACAATATGTACAACCATACATCTAATCTATTACAAAACATGATCCTTTGCCCTTTCACCTTGACCTGTCTGGAAAAAGTAAAGGATAACGAGGAGGGTGAGTTTTAAGGACTCAGTGAGGGAAATACATAATAGAAGTTGAAGAGAATAATGAACTGCAACAACAAATAACAAGACCTTTAGATGGCAATTCAGATGATCAAGTCAAGACTAACAATAATCAGCTTTTAACTCGAAAGAAGATAAAATATGTAAACATTTAGCAAACATGTTGGCATCCTTCCTTATTGCTCCTAGATCAATTCAAGATAACAATTAATAACAGTTAATTTGAACACAAGAACTTTCCCTTATCTCTCCATTTGCTAGAGCACACAGCTTGATGTATAACAATTCACTTATATAGCATGGTCAACCACATGTCAGATCCCACTACTCATAGTTTGCTATCTCCAGCTACCTATAAGTCATGATCTTAGGTAGGTATTAGCCGAAAAACCTATCATCATTAGTCCTTTTTGCCCAACCATCTTTTTGGACCTAGCTCCAAGCTTAACTTCTTATGTAATCCCTTCGAGTGGAAACTTCTCAAGGGCATCCCCATGGATGGCATAATACAATGCTAACAGATAACAATTTACTTTCAAACAATAACATGAATGATATTTGATAATGCCCGGAAAGGCCTATTCTAATAACAAGATACGTAGACAATTAAGAGAACTATTAACACAATTGGGTCTACTAGACCATTTCAACACTTTCACAATTATTAAGATCAAGGGGATGAGTCGATAAGGCTGGGGTATGATGGTTAGAATTTGACAACATGAAGAAAGTTCCAGGCACCGGAACAACAAAAATAGTTTTAATGTTAAAGACTAACCCTCACAGGGGTTTTCAAATTAGATATCAGATAAAAAATGAAATTGATGTTGAACAATAACCTTTATAAGGGTGCTCAACTTAGATGGCAAATAATATTTCAAATTTTTGAATGCATTGTAGATTCAAAACAAACAGAGTACGATATAAAAATAGAAAACCCACACAAGGCCTTATCATAATTAATAAATAGTTAGGAAAGGTGCCTGATTGCCAGACCCTCACTTCTAAAATCCTTAGAAGGTAGCTATAGCCAATGGCCTGCTGATCCACAATTTTCTGCTCCTCGTCACCT
Source organism: Jacaranda copaia (assembly GCA_014898725.1). Taxonomy (NCBI): domain Eukaryota; kingdom Viridiplantae; phylum Streptophyta; class Magnoliopsida; order Lamiales; family Bignoniaceae; genus Jacaranda; species Jacaranda copaia. The sequence continues at coordinate 118,478 of JACGDI010001904.1, forward strand.
AACCACAAGAGTGATTTATATATCAAAACCCAAATTCAACTAGGATAACTTTCAATAATCATAATTCAGTATTGGAATTTTCATGAGATTATCATCTAGGAAATACACCAATAATGCTACCAACTTTATATAAATTACAGGGTTCTTAACGACATGAGCTATAGATATAATCAATTCAATTCCATATCAGTATTCTAAGTAGTGATAATAGGCTGATTAATTCAATAACCCAATTATTATCATTAAGATCCAATTTTCTAAATTTAGGGTTTTTCTAACTCAACAATTCCTCAATTATCACATTTGATACAATTCTAAGGGCAAAAAATCCAACATCAACTATGCGTGAAACACTTGTACTACCTAATAAAATTTAGAATCGATTATTCAAAGGTACTAAGGTTATAAGTGAATGAAAATGTATAAAAATCATAATCTCAAAATTGATCTTTTATCTAGAAACACACAATCGAGACCTTAAAACCACAAACCAATCGCACCACCCAACCACCATGATGAGGAGAAGTTTCTGTCTAGGCATCACCCCCGCCACTGAAAAATGTCAAGATCACCATTGTTCGCTTCCTTTCCTTTTCCTAAATCTAATGGTGCTTTTAGTTTTCAGTTTTGAGGTTTTGAAGACCTTCAACCATAGCTCCAAAATTTCAGATCCCCTACTCACCACTACACCTATAACAGCCATTTTTTCCATCATCGCTGCTCTACTCCTCCATGCAAAGCCTCCAGCTCATTCTCTAACCCAAAGGCTTCCAAAACCCCAGCCCAGGTCACCCATCTGACGCTAACCCACCACTAATCGTGAGGGTCAGTTTTTGGTTCTTCACAATTGTGGAGCCTTGGTGCTGGGTTTTTGTGTATGTGTCGACGGGGTTGCTAGGGGTGAGGAGAGATAGTTGGTGGTGTTAGGTGATGGAAAAATCCACCGATGATGGCTGCCGATGAGGGTAATGGATGAGAAAGAGAGAAGATGGTATGGTGATGGTAAAGAATTGTGGAGAAGGTGGTGAAGAAATGAAGACACGTACCCATTTATGAAATTCAATTTTTGAATTTCACAATTTTAGTCCTTAGTTTATTAAGTTATTCAATTAACTCTTTTAGTTAATTAAAATATCATCTAGACCCTAGTTGACTAGAGGGGTTTCAAGCAAGCCCCAAGGCTTTTAATTTTTATTCATTTAAATCTTCAAAAATTACTAATTAGCCCCAAAAATTTAAATAAAATAATAATATAAGGAATAATTAAATTTCAAAAAATTAAAAAAAATAAAATTTAAATTCTGTAAATCATAAAATTTTGGGGTAGTACACATGATTTAGCTAATCATGTGATAAACATTGTTAAAATATACATCAACAACATAAAAAGTAGAATTTACTTATTATATAATTGACTCGAACTTGATGATATTTAATTAAGATTTGAATTTTTTCAAAAACGTATAAATTGTTGAATTGATAGTTATGTAATTCAAACTATTAAATTTATTAAATATTTATTTTATTTTAATAATAACATGAATCTAACATAGTGAAATATTTTCTATCAACAATATAAAATAGAATATCAATAAATATATTTTACTAGATAAAATATAATATTTGTCCAGATGTCTCCGTCCATACCCTACAAAATATATACCTCTTAGGTGTGAAGTATATACCCCACTAAGTATTACATCCAACAGTCAAAAATCCTTATTTTTTATATGCCAAACATTACATAATTAATAAAGTACAAATATTTATTCCAAACAATGAATTTCATTTAACAATTTAGATATATATATATATATATATATTATATTAATTGCCAATTTAATTCTTAATCCAACTCTTATAGATTTATGAACATAACCAGCAAACTTCTATAGAAACAATTTTCACACTTTTTTTTTAACAAAAAGAAGTGTTATAAATACCACACTATTTTTATTTTACACAATGTTACTTAAATGTTTAAAATTAATTAGAACTTGACTTTTCCTATTTTGGCTTAACTAAGAAGAGACGAAACTAATACTAGAATCATAATAAACAATTCAAACACATGAGAAAGTATTTTTCTTTTTCTTTTTTAATTTTAAATTAAAAAAGTGGTCCATTAAAATTCTAAGATGAAATAAGTGATACAAGTTTATTTATTTATCTAAATTTAGAAGAAACTAAATTACAAATCACTCTGAATCATCTTAATCATATTTTTAGTTTTAATTTATAAAATGACAATTTAAATTATTGTTTAAAAATCAAAAGAACATTTTCAATTAATAAAAAAAATTAAATTAAAATTATGGAATAACAACTGGCATAAATTTAATTGTTTGAGAATGATAGGGAATAAATTGAACAATAAAAGCTTCTTCAAATATCACCCAAAAATGAAAGAATTCAATAGTTGGCTATTATTAGTTATATTGTAAAAGATAAATATAAAGCATTTTTTTTTAATGTTAAGTTTTTAAGATATATTTTATTTTAGTCATTATTCAATTCACATGTTTTCTTTGTTCCATTTTTTGGTAAATGGTTCTTAAAATGGTAATGAATTGATAAACTTCTATTTTGAATCAACTTCGTGTTTAATTGATTTAATATAGGATATTTTGATATATATTCAAAACATGATCGTATATGGCTATTTAGAAACATTTCATCTATATTTTTTGATACACATACATGATTTCTAATAATAATTAATATTATTGTAATATATTTATTTTGACAATAAAGACAAAAAATGAAGAAGAGAAATTATGCTGCACTGAGTATTATAGAAAGACATACATATATAGATAAAATTAAAGAGTCTAAGAAAATGAGAAACCTAATAAAATCATTGAAGGAAAAAAGGAATAAAAATTATAAGTTACGACATCTCTTTCAACATAGTTTTAAATGAAAAAGAGTTAATTCATAAAAAATTCAATTGTCAATATTTACCACTTCATAGCTTCTAAGAAATAAATGATTTCTTATCAATCAAACATGAGGTAAATGAATTTTTTAACAAACATGTACTCTATGATTTTCCAACAAATATAATATATGTGGGAAAATTACCATAAGCTAAAACTCAATATCATGTTTTGATTCGATGTGCTCGAAAACTCATGAATTGAATAAGGTACATAATTACATCTATTGCAATGCTATAAGATTTAGAAAAAAAAAGCCTTGCACATTGTGACAATGGAAAAACTTAGACTTGCTTCGCTTTAAACGGCAAATGAATTGCATACGTTGTTTATTTCTCTATCAAGAGAGGTTATGAACTTTCTAAGAGATATTTGAGTTTTGAATTGCTTATTTAGTGTGTAATTAGAAAAAACCTTGCATATATAATGGTGGAATTGTACTTTTCAAACACAATATATGGTTATTAGGGTCCTTGAAGGTTAATTTACAAAGGAAAATAGGTATGGTAATGTTTAGTTGTATTTTACCTAAACAAAAAATGAGCTTGAAAATAGAAAATACTAAAAGAATTAGATTTATTAGAAGCAACGATGAGAAAACTTATAATGAATTATGGAGATAAATTCATATGCAAAAATCTTGAGAAGGTTAAATGATTATCTTTCAATCAACAAAATTTAGCTCTATATCTTTAAAAAATATCATTAGACTAATTTACTTTATAATTATCCAAATGCTTATCAAGTTGTAGTAATTTTGGTGGAAATAAATATTTATAATATATCAGTAGAACAAGATATTATTGTCCATGCACGTTGAGATCATAAACATAGAATAATACTGGGGGTGTAAACATATATTAAGTGAATCAAATATATTGTTTCTATATTCATATCCATTTAAATTTTTGAATATCTGGATCGAATGCAGATTTAACATATATTAAAAAATAATATTTGAATTCGTATCCGTTGGATATCGATTGAATTCAGATGTATCTGTATCTAATTATAATTATTCAATTTTATTCATATTTTATTAAATTTATTCATATTCAAATTACTTTTTTTATATCCATATTCGATGATAATTATTTAAATATCCAAATATGTAAATCTATGAACTTATAACAAATACATATTTTAATTAATAGAAGAAACTTGTAGCGCCCCTTCTCGGGACAACACCTGAGCTGAGGCATTACTCTGATTCAAACTTATTTCTCAAAGTTATAATTCAACAGTAGGCTCATAAATTTAAACATCTCAAAAGTAACACTGATACAACTCTAATAATGCTAAATAAACCACAAAATGGATATATCAAAAGAGTCCAGGGAACTAAGTTATATTACAGTCTCTGACAAATCACGCCATCATTTTCAACTTATACTACAATCTTCAAACAAAAAATATATATATCACAAGGTTTCTAAGGTCAACCAAATAGTTACAAGTTCCATACTTAATTTTGGCTCCAGTTCTATTTCAAAACAACCGTATACTTTATTCCAAACTTAACGTCCACTAGAGCCCATCTCTATCTAAAACGATTATGAAATACATGGGCGTATGTCCAATGACTTAGTGAGGGATATGTGCAAGTAACAACAGTGTTTACTAAGGAGAAACTCAACTTGATAAAACATAATTTTTCAGACTGAATATAACAGAATTCAAAAAAAATAGATAGATAGTACAGAAAAGCAAACAGAAAACTCTCTTACCTTATTGCTCCAGGAACAGATTACAGATAGACAAAAATCATTTAGGCAAATCAAACCCAAAGCATATGCATTCCAAGAAAAGGCTATAAGACATGTATTATAGATTCACCTTATACCAGATAGACAAATAATTTACCTAAGTGTAATAGCTTGGTATGTGACAGATGCCTATATGGACTATATAGTGCACCGTTGATACCTAGGGGGAAATCCCTATCGTATCGCTCTTACCTAAAGGAAAATTCCTAGCGTACAATTGGTACCCAGGAGGAAATCCCTTGCATACTAGTGACATCTAGCAGGAAATCCCTAGCATGCCCCTACATAACCAAACAGATTGCCAAGTATAGCTCTTGGCCCACATAATCACTGTATAGATAACAGAATAACTGCTCATACAGATGCCAAGGGGAAATCCCTAGCGCACTGTCAGTTTCAGATCAACAAATCAGAACAGTACGCTACCAAGGCAATAGAAAATAGTAAATAGAGAATAGATAAGCTAGCACGGCCAATAAACATAGAACTAATAATAGATATGTTGACAAGGCAACAAATATAGATAGACAGTACAAATACGAGACTGACAGATATCAAAATAACAGACAACAGATAGAAGTTTTGGGTGCCAAAATGGACAAAAAAATAGAACCAACATCAAAATCAGATAATAGATAATAGATAGATCTCAAACATAGATCAGAATATGATTCAGAAATAGTAAAACCAACATAGGGGCCGGTTACAACCATAGATAAGAAATGTCACACCAGATTGGCAGACCCTCACAGGGGTTACCAACAAATAAGAGTAGCTTAACGACCAACAACCCAGAGTGGGAGACCTTCATAGGGGTTACCAACAAATAAGAGTAGCTTAATAAAGCAACAACCTAGAGTGAGAGACCTTTACCTCTTGCAATCCCAAACAGCAACAACCAAAAATTGATCCTACTGCTTGTCGTTACCTAATCAAGAAAATATGCCACAAGTCAAAATTCTTCAGATTTAACATTCATGCATAAATCCGTAGTCAAATCCCATTCCAACAATATTTAACTTCTAATGATTCCCAATATCAAAATTTATATTCAACTTATTAAGCAACATACAAGTCCAAAAATCATATCTCTCATCTCCCTATTCCTCGCATAGGAAAATAATCATCGAAATACATACATCGACTTAATGGCTTGACCCAGAAAAAACTAGCAACTGCATGCACACATGCACATATATATAGACATAACATGCAATAAATCAATAAAAAATCTGATCTCACTAATGAAGGCTTGAAATCACAAATCTAAAGCACCGAGATGATCACCATGTCAAGATAAGGAGATTGCCTCTCTATTACCACCATTAGAAAACTCAACTCCACCACCAGATTATTCCTCTTATCGTGAGGATGCCAATGCTACCTTCCATTTCCAATTTTGAGCAACGTAGACACCGAAACAGGCCAAAAATTGCCAACTCTCTCCTTCTTCTGTCAAGCTCCAATCACTGTCCCGCCATGGTCGGAGTCACTCGGCAAGGGCACCGTTAAGTTCCCCATGTTGAGTGCTTCTAATCCCAACTCTTAGAATTGCGAATGGACGTCGAAAATGGAGAAACCTAGCTACCACCGTGGGTTGGCCTTCTCGGTCACCTCCTATCATCGCTGCTCCGCTGTTAGGTTGGTGGTTTTGAGGGGTTGAGGGTATAGGTTGTGGTGAGGGGAAGAGATTGGTGTGTTTGGAGGGGTGAAAATCCATTAAAAAGTTGGTCGAAGGAGATGGTGGTGGTTCGGTGAAGAAGGAAAAAAAAAGAAAAGGAAAAATGGAGAAAGAAAAGGAAGAAGGAAAAAGAAAGGAAAAGTGAGGAAGAAAGGGCCCCTGCCTGATCCAAAATCTGATATTTTTGATTTTTTTATAAAATTTTAAATTATGCAATTTTACCCCAAATTTTTAAAAAATTACAATTAACCTAAACTTGTTCAAAAGTCTACACAATTAAGTCTACAAAAATTATAATTTAGCCCATAAAACTTTTAAAATAATTAATAGCGTGAAATTCATAAAATTTTTGATTAATAATAAAATTGTATATTATAAATAAAATTAATAAAATTTTAGGTGTGTTACAAAACTATATAATTTCATTAAAAAGAAAGCAATCAAACAAATAGTATAAGTTTTAATTAATAATTGACTTTATAATTGATTATTAGTACTTAATAATAATAATAATAATAATAATAATAATAATAATAATAATAATAATAATAATAATAATGATGATGATGATGATGATGACGATGATGATGATGATGATGATGATGATGATGATGATGATTTTTAAGTATATTACTTAGAAAGTCAACCAACAATAATTGCATTGATTAACTTTATTCTTTATTTTTTTTCTCTATATTACAATAATTTTTTAAATTTATTCTTTTTTCTTCCCAATTCTTCAATTGTAATTTATATATACATATATGAATTATGATATTTTTATTAAAAAATTAAATGATATATTATTTAATAAATATGTATTCAAATAGAATATTAAATAGATCGGATATGTATTTACCATATCCGTATCTATTTATAATCGAATATCTATTAATCGAATATGGATAGTATCCACTTTAAATGGATAAGGTTAAATTTTATATAAATGGATACGAATGCGAATGGTAAACAAATTTTTGAATATTCATTTACAGCTCTAAATAACACGTTATTATGAATATTACGGCCTACTTCAATGTCCACTTTTTTTCCTAATAGGTGATATAAGAAGTTACCTAAGCATTAAAAAAAAAGTACCAAAATATCTAATAAAGCAATCCCAAAAACTGGATCTATCCAGCTACGTGACTCTTACAAATAGTGCAATCATTATTGAAGAATAATAAATAGGTTTATATCTTATCTAGAGTTTATTCCATTATTTATTACTCTTGCATTGGGAAGAGATACTTGTTTTCTTTTACTATAACATACAAAGTTTAACCGATGCAAAAAATAATTTGTGAAGCACTTATTCAATTAAAATTTTGAATTTTTAAGTGTGAATTTTTCTATTCCTTATTATCAAAATTTAAGCATTTTTCTGGTGAAATTTTTCATATTTGCAAATCAAAATTTACTTATATCAAGATCAAGCTTCTGTTATGAATTCTATAGTAATTCCTTTAGGGGAAAAAATATATTGTTGGCTCTTCAAATTAATAACATAAAATTAGACATTATAAGATTGATTACTATCATCATATCTATCAAAAGGAGCGACAAGGGGTAGTGAAATTGGAAAAAAGAATTATCCTTCAACATCTTTTATTGGATGGGTTCAAGCAATGTAGATATTCATAAGATACAATATCTAGGACAAACAATGTAAAAATTGGGATGGAAGAAAGCAAAAAATGTAATAGATCACATACACAATGCAAATCCCATAGAAGAAATATATTACCTTAGATTATTATTAAACTATGTTAGAGGCTCAACATATTTATATATAACTTCAAATGATATTTTTATTTTTATTTTTTATTTATCTATTTAATAAGAACTTAAATTAAATATACATAGAAAATAATTTATAAAACAATAAACGTTAAAGAAAAAATTAACAAGTCATTTGCATTGCACTGTGCACCTTTCTAATTTATTTATTTTAATATAAACAAATGAGTGTTAAGTGTCAGCCCAAGAACTCATATAAATTACTCTGCCTGCATCAAGTAATGTAAAATAATATATTCATTTTCACTATCTTATACCTTTCTCATGACTTAGGTATTATCTAACCCATAAATAATCTTGCCGGCTAAGCGTATAGATTTTCAACAGTGGTCTCCATCGTAAGTCTCTCCCATGTGCAGTTTCCTCTATTTCTATCTTCACTTTCCCTACACCTTTTCTGTACTGAATTTTACAAGTTATAACCTCATCCATCACATACTATTCAATCCCACCTGTCAAACAAGGGCAGAAAAAGAAATGGATTCTTTCTAATAGTCAACTATTGAATTCTTTCATTTTTAGGTGATATTTGAAAAAGTTTTTATTTTTTCATTTATTCTCTTTCATTCTCAATGAATTAAATTTGTGCTAGTTGTTGTTCCATAATATTAATTTAATTTTTATTTTTAATTTTTGTTAATTGAAAAATCCTTTTGATTTTTTAAACAATAATTTCAATTGCCATTTTATGAATTAAAACTAAAAATATGATTTAGGTGATTTAGAGCGATTTGTAAATTGGTTTCCTCTAAATTTAGATAAATAAATAAAAGTTACATTACTCATGATTCTGTTCTCACTTTTGTCTCTTATTGGTTAAGCCAAAATAGAGAAAGTTAAGTTCTAACCAATTTTAAACATTTAAGTACCACTGTGTAAAATAAAAATATTGTAGTATCAATTATAACTTTTCTTTTTGTTAAAAAAATGTAAAAATTATTTCCTTAAAAGTTTGGTAGTTTATTCATAAATTTGTAAGAGTTGGATTATAAATTAAGTTGGCAATTAATATAAAATATACTTAAATTGTTAAATGAAATTCATTGTTTTTGAAATAAATATTTGCACTTTATTAATTATTTAATGTTTAACATATACAAAAAAAATAAAAGGAATTTTTTTGACTATTGGATACTGTGTACTTAGTGGGGGTATATATCATACCTAAGGAGTATATATTTTGTAGGATATGACATATGGGCTAATGTGATATTTATCCAATAAAATGTATTGATTGATATTCTATTTTATTTTTTTTTATAGAAAGTATTTCGCTATGTTAGATGAATGTTATTATTAAAATCAAACAAATATTTATTAAACTTAATAGTTTGAATTACATAACTATCAATCCAAAAATATATTTTTTTTTGAAAAATTTCGAATCTTAAGTAAATATGATCAAGAGAAGTTAGTTATATAATAAATGAATTCTACTTATTATGTTGTTGATGTATATGTTAACGTTATTTATCATATGATGAGTTAAACCATGCAAAACTTGGTCTTGACAAAGTCTTCCTCATCCTTCGTCATGCTCCAAATAAAAATTTTAGTTTGATCAATCAAAAGGTTATATACTTGATAAAAATAAATTGTGTATATATATTTATATTCACCTTTTAAAAATAATTATTGAAAGTTAGTAATGCCACATTATTATTTTAATTGAAAAATAATTTATTAAAAAAATGCTATTTAAAAAAATAAAATTTTACTTGATTCTTTTTTTATGGCTTCTAATAGAGCTATCAACCATATATTCCTTTTTCTTTTGACTATTATATACCTTTTAACTTAAATAAGTAAGGTTAAAATTTTTTATCTGATTTGTGATACAACATGAAAGCACCTTTTGCTATGTGCACATCATTAGATACAAAAATTAACCAAAATATTTTTCAAAAATATATTTGAATACACAAATAAATGAAAATATAAAAAAATAAATAAACTTGGTTTATTCTTTGTTATATTATATTAAATATAATATTACATATGAGTTTGACACCTACTTTGATATATAACAAATATTTTTCTCTTTCCATTTTTAGAGATAACCCATATTTGTAGAAATGCATTCATGAAATATCATTCTCTTTTCCTCATTAACTAAACATGTAATTGTAAGACTAAATTTATTATTATTATTTTTATTCAATAATCTATTCTTGTTCTTTGTCATATTCATTTTACTAATATATTTGAATTGTGCACATATTTTAATACATAAAAAATATTTCTTTTTTTATTTTTGAGGGAGAGTGTTGAATGAATATCTATACAAATGTATTTATGAAGTATCTTCCTCATTAATTAATCTTTCTCTTAATTAATTTCAATTCAATTATTATTGTTATGAGTTTAATTAGAATAAACTTAATTTGGTTCTAGCTTATCATAAAATCATATGTATAGAATGTGATGGTAATAGTCTCATTAGATGGGGATATAATTTAATTGCTATTTTCTATAAGTCTAGTTAAATATATTAGCAGAAGGATAAATTTCAATATGTACACATAAGTATATTTGTTAAGTAGGAAATTTTGATTTAATTAATTTTATATAATTGTTATTTTCTATATGTCTAATTAAAAATGTAACACCCCTATAATTCACAATATATTTGATGCTGCAAAGAGCTGAATGGTCTGGAAGTCCGGTGGATTGAGTTGATAT
>JACGDI010001904.1:129445-152451 GCA_014898725.1 Jacaranda copaia
CTCTTAATTAATTTCAATTCAATTATTACTTTTTATGAGTTTAATTAGAATAAACTTAATCAAGCTGTAGTTTATCATAAAATCATATGTATAGAATGTGATAGTAATAGTCTCATTAGATGGGCATATAATTTAATTGCTATTTTCCATGAGTCTAGTTAAATATATTAGCGAAAGGATAAATTTCAAAATGTACACATAATTACAATTTTTAAGCAGGAAATGTTGATTTAATTAATTTTATATAATTATTATTTTCTATATGTCTAATTAAAAATGTAACACTCCTATAATTCGCAATATATTAATATTTTATTTAAATATTATTTTATGAGGATTTAATTAAAATTTGTGAGATTTCAAAAGTTTTGTGGGTTAAAATATAATTTTTAAACAATGTAATTGCATTATTATTTAATAATGAGGGGTTAATGTCTAATTTTTTCAAATTAGAGGACTTATTGTGTGGACTTATTTTAGTAGATGATTAGATTGAATTTTATCCAAATATTTAAACTCAATTGCATAACTTGAGATTTTCAGGGGCTAAATTGAAAATTGAAAATGTTTTATTTAAACAAAACTAGGCAGCAAGAATCGTGTTTTCATTTCTCCAATTTTCTTCAACTTTCTTCTCCTTCATTTTCTCTCCACCACTGGTGACCCCTACCAACCTCACACACCACTGGCAACCACCCATTTTTTTCTACCCAACACCTAGTTAGGGTTAGCTCATCTTCTTTTCTCCGAAAACACCATTAGCCACGGCAAACAATAACTAAAGATGCACTATGGAGGAGGCTGAGAGGGAGAAAACTCATAGAAGTAGTTGGATTTACCAATTTTTTATGACCAATGGCCAATTTGAAAGGTGTATTGAGTAGTACTCGATGAGGAGAACTGTGTGGTAGGCTTGCATGGCAGTGAATGGTAGCGACGAAGGTGAAAATCGACGGCGGAGTTAAGCAGTCTTAGAACTTTCAAGTGGCAGTTAACCCACTTTCTAGTGGAGAAATAGGAAACCAAGGATACCGTTGGAAAGCGCTTGGTGAGAGGCATCTAACGGCGATGGTTTTAAATTTTTTGGCAGCAGTGGTGCGGCGGCGACCCAAAGGAAAAATTTTTGTCTTGTTCCCAGGAGTGTATGTACACAAGCTGATCATTGAAATTTTGATTCATTTGTGAGATATTGGTATATAACATTGATATATATATATATGTGTGTGTGATTGCATGTTTGTGTATATATATATATATATATATATTTTGATAATCATCAAACCTTGTATTCTTATGTATTATGATAGAAATAATTGATCCGGACACCCTAGCATAAAAAATAGAACAACTTTGATCAATTAAATGAGTCTAGTGAATTCAAATGATATTATTTCATGTAAACTATAGGTTATATAGTATATAAGTGTAAAACCCCCTAATTTTAAGTAACCATGATTTAATCGACTAGAGTTTGGATTTTATTGGTAATTGAATTGCTATGATCAATATCGAATATCAATAGAATAATTACTCAGAATTGGGCTGTTATGGGTATGGTTTTAAGTATTGATGATCGTTAGGATTGAACATGAATATTGATATAAGGCTACTCTTTTGCATAGGTGATGTAGGATTTGACCTTGAGGACCAGTAGAGTTTGACTATGTCGTTGACATGATTAAGGTAAGGATCTTAACCTCTTGGGTATTTGTGCATGCCCTGTGAGGATTCCCCGACCAAGTTATTCCTTAAGTAAAGCAATATTATTATGATTGAACCCTGTGTGGTTAGTTGTTCTGATACCTGTCATTGCTATTGATACTATTATCAATTGATTGCCGAACCTTGTGAAGTTCCATTGTTTGATTATTGATCTAATTATTGTTCACCGTTGCACTCTGAACCCTATGAGGTTCTATTGTTTGATTCTCTATCTGATTATTGTTTATTGTTGCGCTCTGAACCCTATGAGGTTCTATTGTTGAATATCTGATTTGATTATCATTTATTGTTGCTTTCTGAACCTTGTAAGGTTCCATTATCTTGACTATCATTATCATTTATTATTGTTATTTGAACCATGTAAGGTTTTATTGCCTGGTATTCAATCTGATTATCATTTGTTATTGCTATCCTAACCCTGTGAGGTTCTCTTAGCTTGATTATTATTCATTGAACACCACTAACTGTTGAACTTATGAATCATACTTTTGTCAAATCGTGTATTGAAATCATTTTGAAACTATTGTTCATTCTATTCTGGTACCATGAACAATTCCATGTCTCATACATTACTGGATCAATTAGACCATATCATATATTATTGTTAGTCATGTCGAATTCCTTAATTGATATGATTGTTACCATTACGTATTGATTTAATTGAAACCCTTCTATGAAAATTATTATTTTGCCATGCTGGCATATTGACTGATTGATTGATTGAACTAAAAAGTATGTGTACAAGAAAGCTATTGGCCGAGTGCCTTGCCTAGCTATTATACTTGAACTACTATTATTGTCGAGCTGTCATACCTGAGCTACCGAATTGATTGTTACTGTACTAAACCGAACTATTATTGTATTATTGTGAAGGTATAAGGATGTTTTAATATACATGTTATATTTGATTATTAACTTGCATATGTGATTGGGTTTGCTATCCTTGCACTTGTATTATGTTCTTAGAGCAATAAGGTTATAGTGGTATTCAGCTTAGATCGGACTAACGTTCTGGGCTAACAAACTGACAGAAAATAAAACCTCTCGTAGTAAAATGATTGAGTTGGTCAACATTGATGCCTCTCGACTGTGATTGGTTGAGATGCCTCTAAAACTCCTAATAGGATTGGTTGAGCCGGTCAATGTTAATACCTCTCGATGTAAATCGAATGAGATGAACAAGTTGTTGAGCTAACGGTCTTAATTTTTGACCTTGCATTTGCTAGTAATTCGATTGTCTTTATTGCTTTCTTTAACATTGATCTGTCGCTTTCGTGCTACATTGTTAATGATTGATATCCATGAATCATTGATGTTCAATTAATAATATGTTGCTTTACATTATCCTTATTGAGTCTTTATGACTCACCCTTATGCGTTACTCATCTCTATTCAGGTAGGAATCAAATAATTGGACTTGAAGACTAACAAACCTGGCACATGATATTTGGAATAGAGCTTGTTATGTTTATGTATATATGATTGCTTTTTGTGTTACTTTATTTAGAGATATTGTGATATTTCATGATGACTGATACTTATGGTTTATTGTATGAATTATAGCACTAGAGTCAACATCTTGGTATGAATGTTGATGAACTCTTAATTATGGTATTTAGTGATTTGATATAGCTTCCATAATTGGATTAAAGCATGCTATAGAAATATGATGCTAATGATATTATTGATGATAATGTGAAAAATATTTATGGGCCTATTAACTATTTTGGTGTATGCTTAAGGATTGATCATTTAGTGCTTCAGCTTTAGGGTTGTCCTGAGAGGGGGCGTTACAAGGTGGTGTCGAAGATTGGGTTTGGAAAACCTGAGCTAAACTAGGACATGATCCTAGGATATGACCCTTAAAGTGTTATGTACTTAGGAACTTAAGATGAATTTGATTTTTTTTAATATTAACAAATGAAAGTTATGATTGTAGGATAGCTAACGACACCAAGATGGAAAAAAGCTAGTTGAGGAAAATGAAACCATAGAGACCTTAGAGGAGAAGATTAAAGTATTTGAGGTAGAGAACGAGGAGTTGAAAGGGAAATATGAGTTTCTTCAGGAAAGACTGCACGATATGAGAGAGGATTTGATAGAAAGGGAAGCAGAGGCTTGTCATTTGTGATCGGCAATAGGTGTTAGGAATTATATGTTAGAGAGATTATAGGGGGATATATAAAGAGAGGAGGTACAGGTTAAGGTAGCAGAGGCCTAGATTGAGGAGCTTGAGGCCATACGGTTCCAGATGGAGAAGACCTTTAGGACCTTAGAGTTTGATCCTAGAGGGAATGATAAGGTGATATGGGCTATTATGGAAGAGGTTAGGTGGATAGTTACCTATTATGGTAGAGCCATAGACTGGGCCATAGGATTTAGGACTAGGAATAATATTGGAGTGGGACTGTCAGGGATTTGACCACCTCAAGAGCAGGCACATGATCAGGATATTCATATTGAGGAGGTTTCTGCTGGAGAGTCGGCATAGGAGCATGCTGTAGGACTTGCTGAGGACATTTCCAAGGAGGACCTAGTAGAAAAGGATCTTAAGAAGGAGGATTTGAGTGATGAAGATCTAAAGATTGAATGAGTGCAGGAGTTCCTAGTTGACATACCCCCCAAGGATGATACAACTGAGCTGGAGTTCCCAGATGATGTGCTGCACAGCAATGACCTTATTGGGTTATAATTTTTGAAAGAGGCATTCCTTGAGGAGGATAAAGTTCTGGAGATTGAGGAGGATGAAGAAGAAGATGCTGAGTCAATTATCACTAATGAAGAAGACTCAAATTAAGTATTTTGTTAGCATATCTCGGACATATTTATATATATAGATATATATGTACATATATCATAGCTTGACCAGTTAGACTTAACTAATTCAGCTAGGTTATCTAACCCAAGGATAGTACCCATATAGCCTCGTCAAATTTTTTATGGCTAGGCTACCGATAGTAAGATCCATTCTAAAATTTTGAAATTGTATATACTCAGATGTAGTTGCTTTCACTAGCTTATATATATATTGAATGGAACTTTTCTAGGCTGTAATCTTCCTGAGTACTATTTATTTTATGTGGTTTGATCTTTTAATTGCTTATATATTTATGTCTTGTATTTTTCCCTATTGTGACTTAAGTCTAAGGAAATTGATAATGATTCGGGTGTTGTTCCCATAAAATGATCATAGGTCCAAAGTTAGAGAAAGATATAACTTGTGATGGCATCTCATGGGAGTGTTGACACTGTCGGTCCAGCAAGGGAAGGCCATAGAGAAAGACCATCGGGTAGGCGAGGCATCATACACCGAGCCCTTGGACAGAGAAAACCTGTCTATCAGCAGGCACAGCTTGAGGAAGAAGGCTTATACTCCAATCTATTAGACTAGCCAGCCATGAGCCAAACTATTGAGTATGGGAGCCCTAAAGGATAATGAGGTTGGCAACGTGGCCCAGCTAGAGGAGATAGAGTAAGGGCAACTAATGAAGATATCAACAGTCAAGTGTTAGAGCAATTTCTACAGCTCTAATCCCCTAAATTCTTTGGAGAACTTGATGACAGAAAGGCTGAGATGTGAGTTGAGAGTTTGGAGAAGATATTTGACACTTTATAGTACCCTGATGAATAGAAGATCAAATTTGTCACCATTCTCCTAGAAGGCCCTACACATAATTGGTGGAAAATGATTAAATGAAAGTAGATTTACATAGAAACTCTCAGAACCTAGGAAAATTTCACTCAAGAGTTCATGGAAAAATGTTCCCTGTCAAGCAAGCAAGAGAAAGAGAATTTATGAGTTTAATTCAAGGAAACTAGTTAGTCAAGCAATATGAGGCAACATTAGCCGATTAATCCACCTCTTTCATGATGGATGATGAGGGTAGACAAACTTGGCAGTTCATACAAAGGTTGAGATCGAAACTTCAATGAGGACTAATAGCTTTTGACTTGCCAAACTTAAACATGGCAATAAGCAAAGCATTGCAATTGGAGTTGAAACTACAAGAAATTCATAAAATTGAAGAAAAGAATCGAAAAGTGAGACCATATCCCAAAGGACAAAGTAGTGTGGGAAGGAAGTATCCTAAGTTATAAATAGAAAGTACTACATCTTCAGTACCATAGGTTGGAAGGACAGTAGACCCAGCCTAAGGTGCGGGTCAGAAATAATGTGGATTCTGTGGAAGGTCGGGACACAGAGAAGCTGATTGCTGGATAAAACAAGGTAAATGCATAGGATATGGCAGCAACCAATATTTCCTGCGAGACTACCCCAAGAGAAAAGGACCGGCACTGATTGGCGGAAAGGAAAAGTAAGTTGTGGGAGGAAAAGGGAAGTAGAAAGTGCAAGCTTGAGCTTATGCTCTAATAGTAAAGGATGCACTCGATTCGAATGATGTAGTTGAAAGTACAATCTCTATCCTTGGAATTTTAGGTAACGCCTTATATGATCCTGGTGCATCCCATTCTTTAATATCTACCTCATTTTTGCAAAAGATGAATAAACCACCTAAAACCATGGCATTATAGATAGAAATTCTGATGCCACTAGAAGTAGGGTTGACTACTGATACTATATACCTAGAATGTTTGCTCATTATAAAGGGTGAAATCTACCTAGCCAATTTGATTCAAATGCCCATTCAAGGATATAATTTGATTCTTAGTACAAAATTAGCTGTACAAACATCAAGCATAGGTGAACTGTTACACAAAAAAGGGTAATGCTTGGAAATATGGTATCAGTATCAGCCCACAAATTAGTGGATTAAAATCATTCAATCCTAATTATATCCACATTGAAAGCTAGGAGAATTTTGAAGGAAGGTGAATGGGGATTTTTGGCTTATCTTATTAACAAGTTATGAGATACAACCAAAATGAAAGAAAAAGAGGTAGTGGTTGGATACCCTAAAGTGTTCCCAAAAGAATTAAACTCATTACCTCCAGACGAGGAGATAGAATTATCATTCACACTTTTCTAGGGACTACACTAGTATCTAAAACCCCAAATAGAATGGCACTAGCAAAATTGAAAAAACTAAAGGATCGGTTTTAGGAACTGTTGGAAAAAAAATTTATTCAACCTAGCACATCTTTATAGGGAGCCCCAGTACTCTTTGTTAAGAAGAAGGATGGATCATTGAGAATGTGCATTGATTATCAGGAGTTAAACAAGGTTACTGTCAAAAACAAATATCCACTACCACATGTGGAAGAGTTGTTCAGCCTATTACAAGGGTCCACGGTCTTCTCAAAGTTAAACTTAAGGCAGGGGTATTACTAGTTAAAGATTAGAGAGAAAGTTATCACGAAGACTACTTTTAATTCCTAATATGGTCATTTTAAGTTTGTGGTGATGCCATTTGGTCTAACAAATGCCCCGACGGCATTCATGGATCTACTGCATAGAGTATTTCAACCTTATCTAGACAAGTTTGTGGTTATCTTAATTGACAATATTCTGGTATACTCAAAGACTCGAGAAAAACATACTGAGCACTTACACTTAGTCCTCAAAACTTTGAAGGAGCATAAGTTATATTCTAAGTTCAATAAGTTCGAATTTTAGATAAAGAAGATATCGTTTCTTGGCCATGTCATATCCCAGAGTAGAGTGGAGGTTGATCCCTCTAAGATAAAAGCGATAGTCAATTGGAAGAGACCCAAGAATGTGATGGAAGTTCATAGTTTTATGGGTCTAGCTGACTATTATTGAAAGTTTGTACAAGACTTTTCTAAAATAGCTAGCCCTATGACTAAGCTTACTCAAAAGGATTAAACATTTAACTGGGATGAGGGCTATGAGAGAAGTTTCCAAGAATTGAAGAATAAATCAACAGTGGCCCTAGTTTTGGCTCTCTCGAAAGGATTGGAGAATTTTATGGTATACACTGATGCCTCGAAGAAAGGACTTAGGTGTGTATTGATGCAAAGGGGGTGAGTTATTACCTATACATCCAAGAAACTCAAGCTACACAAGGAAAACTATCCCACTCATGACTTAGAGCTGGCCGATATCATTTTTTCACTATCTAAATGGAGATATTATCTATATGGAGCCACATTTGTGGTATATACGGACCACAAAAATCTCAAATATCTAAGATCTCAAAAGGATCTAAACATGAGAAAATGCCGATGGATGGAATTTCTTCAAGATTATGATTTCTCAATCTTCTGTCATCTAAGAAAGGTAAATGTGGTGCAAATGAGCTAATTCGCAGAGCTAGAATGGCCCATATAATAGGATTGACAGTGACGGAAACTTTAAGAATGGATTTCGTGCTAATATTGAAGCAAAAAGTTTAGCTTGCAGAAGTAAGTGTACAGCCAAAGATGTATGCCGAAATACAACGAGCTCAAGCCTAAGATGGTTAGATATTGAAACAAAAATAAGCAATCAAGGAATTTGGAGAATCTAAATTTAATACTGACAATCAAGAAACCCTTTTGTTCCGTAAAAGAATTTGTGTGCTGGAAGAAATGAGAAGAAGACTATTAGATGAGGCACACAAAACTAGATTCACAATACATCTAGGAGGTACTAAGATGTATCGAGACTTAAAGAAGAAATTTTGGTGGAATGGAATGAAAAAGGATATCACAAACTATGTGTACAGATGCTTGACCTATCAGTTGGTTAAGGCAGAACACTAGCGACCATTAAGATTACTTCAACCACTTTCGATTCCTAATTAGAAATATGAGCAAATCAACATAGAGTTTGTGATGAGCCTATCTACAGCCAGAGGAGGTTATGATGGCATATAGGTAATAGTGGACAGGCTAACTAAGTTAGCTTATTTCCTACCAATGGGAACGTAGTATAAAGTTGAGAAGTTGGCAGAACTATATGTAAGAGAAATTATGAGACTGCACGGAGTACCAGTCAACTTTGTATTTGATCGAGATCCAAAGTTTACTTCAAGACTTTGGAAAGCTCTATAGGAACACTTAGGGACAAGGTTACATTTTAGCTTTGTCACTCATCCTCAAATAGATGGCCAATCGGAAAGGACCATCAGAATACTAAAAGATATGTTGAAAGCATGTGTCCTAGACTTCAACAAAAATTGGAGTCGACATCTACCATTAATCGAGTTTGTATATAATAATAGTTATCAGTCCATTATCTAGATGGCCCCATATGAGGCATTGTATGGCCATAAGTGCTGATCACTATTACACTAGGACCTTGAGGAACACAAAGGTAGTAGTTGTGAGTCCTTAGAAACTATCATACCAAAGTTAATTCAAGAGGCTATTGAAAAGACCTAGATTATTAAGCAGCGAATGAAAGCTACATAAGGTTGCCAAAAGAGTTACGTAGAAAATAGAAGAAAAGATTTAGAGTTTGAAGTGGGTGATCAGGTATTTATTAAAGCATTTTCAAGAAAGGGGACTCGAAGGATTAGCAGAGGTGGAAAGTTGAGTCCCAGATATGTTAACCCTTATGAGATAAGTGAGAGAATTGGGCCAGTGGCATATTGCTTGGTTTTGACACAGAACGTGACAGGCATTCATGATGTCTTTACATGTCTCAACTGCAAAAATACTACCTTGACCCTTCCCACATTATTTCCTTAGCTAGCGTACCATTGTAAGGTGATTGAACTTATGAAAAATAGCCAGTTAGCATTTTGGATCAAAAGTTTTGAGAACTTAGGAATCGGAGGATTCCTCAAGTGAAAGTTTTCTAGCATAATCATAATATTAAGGAGGCAACATGGGAACCAAAAGACCTCATGAGCTGATAGTATCCAGAACTTTTTCAGTATTCATGTGAGAATCTGGGGACCAGATTCTTTTAAGGGAGGAGGGATTGTAACACCCCCACAATTTGTAATATATTAATATTTTATTTACATATTATTTTATGATGATTTACTTAAAATTTGTGAGATTTCAAAAGTTTTGTGGGTTAAAATACAATTTTTAAACAATGTAATTGCACTATTATTTAATAATGAGGGGTTAATGTCTAATTTTATCAAATTGGAGGACTTATTTCAGTAGATGACTAAACTGAATTTTATCCAATTATTTGAACTCAATTGCTTAACTTGAGATTTCAAGGGGCTAAATTGAAAATTAGAAAATTTTGATTTAAACAAAATCGGGTAGCAAGAACCATGTTTTCATTTCTCCATTTTTCTTCAACTTTCTTCTCCTTCGTTTCCTCTCTATCATTGGCGACCACCACAAACCTCACACACCACTGGTGACCACTCATTTTTTTCTACCCAACACCCAATTGTGGTCACCTCATCTTTTTCTCTCCGAAAACACCATCAACCACAGTCGATAACTATTGGAGATGCACGGTGGAGAAGGCCGAGAGAGAGAAAACTCATGGTAGTAGTTGGGTTTATCATTTTTCAATGACCAACGGCCAATCTAAAAGTTGTACTGAGTAGTACTCGACAAAGAGAATTACATAGTAGACTTGCATGACAGTGAATGGCGGTAGCGAAGATGGAAACAGATGGCAGAGTTAAGTGGTTTAAAAGCTTTTAGGTGGCGATTGACCCACTTTTCGATGGAGAACAGAAAACTGAGGATACCATTGGAAAGCTCTCGATGAGAGGCATCCAACGATGTTGGTTTTGAATTTTCTAGTGGCGGTGGCGTGATGGCCTAAAGATAAATTTTTTATCTTGTTTCTAAGAGTGCATGCACGTAAGCTAATCATTGAAATTTTGATTTATTTGTGAGATATTGGTATATAATGTTGATATATATATATATATATGTGATTGCATGTGTGTATATATACATTCCAATCATCGTCAAATCTTGATCAGGACACCCTAGCATAAAAATAGAATAACTTTGATCAATTAAACGAGTTTAGTGAATTCAAATGATATTATTTCATGTAAACTATAGGTTATACAGTATATTAAGTGTAGAAAACCTTAATTTTAAGTAACCATGATTTAATCAACTAGAGTTTGGATTTCATTAGTAATTGAATTGCTATGATCAATATCGAGTATCAATATGATAATTACTCAAAATTGTGCTATTGTGGGTATGATTATAAGTATTGATGATCGTTGGGATTGAACATGGATATTAATATAAGGCTGTTCTTTTGAATAAGTAAGGAGGATTTGACCTTAAGGAACAGTAGAGTTTGAATGTGTCACTGACATGATTAAGATGAGGATCTTAACCTCTTGGGTATTTGTGCATGCCCTGTGAGGATCCACCAACCTGGTAATTCCTTGAGTTAAGCAATATTATTATGATTGTACCATGTGTGGTTAGTTGATCTTATACATGTTATTACTATTGATACTATTATCAATTGACTGCCGAACCCTATGATGTTCTATTATTTGATTCTCGATATAATTATTGTTTAATGTTGCACTCTGAACCTTGTGAAGTTCTATTATTTGATTATCGATTTGATTATTGTTTACTATTGTGCTCTGAATCCTATGAGGTTCTATTGTTAAACATCTAATTTGATTATTATTTATTGTTGCTTTCTGAACCCTATGAAGTTCCATTGTCTTGACTATCGTTATCATTTATTGTTGCTATTTGAACCCTGTGAGGTTCTATTACTTGGTATTTAATTTGATTATTGTTTATTGTTGCTATCTGAACCCTGTGAGGTTCTCTTAGCTTGATTATCATTCATTGAACACCACTAACTTTTGAACTTATGAATCGTAATATTATCAAATCATGTATTAAAATTATTTTGAAACCACGGTTCATTTGTTCTGGTATCATGTATAATTTCATATCTCATGCATTACTGTATCGATCAGACCGTGTCATATAATGTTGTTAGCCATGTCGACTTTCTTGATTGATATGATTGTTGCTGTTATGTATTGATTTAATCGAAACCTTTTTATGAAACTTATTATTATGCCATGCTGGCATATTAACTGATTAATTGATCGAACTAAAATCTCCTCATCAGGCACAAATCAATAATCTTGAGACAATTTTCTCTTAGATGGACATCGGTATCAATTCTTAGAGCCCCAAATTGACAAGGATGATTTAGTTAAAAAAAAAATAAAAAATGAAAATAAAAAAATAAATAAAAAATAAAAAAATAAAATAAAAGAACTAAATCTATTTTTGGGTTTATTTTTTTGCCACATCAACAAAAATAACACCTAAAAGATTTAACTTCTCAAATAGCATTTCTCTTCTCAAACCCCAAGATTCTACTTTTTATATTATTTTAATGTACATAAACATTATTTTAAATTTTATTTTTTTATATTTATATTTCTAAATTGTTAATTAATTTCAATCTTAAAAAATATTTAAAACATTAAAAAATAATAATTAAAAAAAACTGTTTTGTTAACGATAAGGTACATACTTTTGGGGTCTGAAGAAAAAAAAAAACAATACAAATAAATTTATGAATCGATATAATTTAATTATCAAGGTTTGATGGAATAGTTCTCGCCTACACATCTTGCTTACAAAAAACTAACCAAGAAGTCAATATATATATATATATATATATAATTTTACATTTAAAAATTTAAAATATATGAAATAAGTTTTTTTAAAATATATGAAACAAAAATTTATATGAAATTAATGCATAAATTAATAAAATTAAAAATTCTTTAAAATTTACACAATTAATATAAAAATGCATAATTAATATATATAGAAATTAATATAAAAATTTACATAAATCAATAAGCAATTAATATAAAATTTAAATTTAATTATAAAATAATACATTAATCAATATAATTTTTGCAATTCTTCACATTAATTAAAATAGATTAAATCAAACAAATAAAATATAATTTTACACTTAAAATTTTTGAAATATATGAAATAAACTTTTTAAAAATATATGAAATATATAATTTTATATATAAATATATAAAAATTAAAATTTATTTATAAATTAATATAATTTTTGAAATTCTTTAAATTAATTCTCTCAAAAAATTCTTTAAATTAATTAAAATAAATTAAATAAAAATATAAAAATAATAAAATAAAAAATAAAACCTTGACCATATTTGGAACTTTGACAAAAAATTCCAAATTTGAAACCAAAATAAAACTTGTTTTGAAGCAACCCAGCGCTATTTGGGGTGTTAATTTGAGAAATAACACCCTAAATAGACATGGGTTGGAGATGCCCTAAGGATGTTGGCCTTTTTCATTCTAAGGAAGAAAAAACGGTTTAAGTTTTTTATTTTATTTTCTATTTTATTTTATAAATATATAACATATTTATTAAATACTTTTTATGAAAATAATTAATTGAAAATAAGATACACTTAGTATAAATATAATAAGTTACAATATAAAATAAAAATAAAAAATCTAAAGTGAAGAAAAAGGGTGTAAAATGCCCTTGAGAAGGACCCATACATTCAATTATTGAACATTGTCTGTTTTCACACACGTATTGGAAATTCCAAAACAAATTCAGCTGAAATGCCAATATCTAGTATAAAGTCGATCCACCAAAGAATTCTTAAATTAGAAATGAAAGCAGGTGCGCGTCAGCTTTTTCTAATTCTATTGTCGTTACTTGGAAAGTAACCGTGGACTATGAAAGTCTTCAGGGATCATTCATCATTCTTTCGTAAATTTCCCATCATTCTTCTTCTGGTTTACCGCATAAACACAAAAATCCAGCCATGAACCTCTCTCAAGTTTCAATTGCTTTGCTATTTCTCTGCTTCCTCATCACATTGACAGCTGCAGGTGACAATCCAACGCTCTTCACAGGCGATATTTCAATTAATTGCGGCTCTGGTGGCAGTTCTTCAGCACTCAATGGCAGGGAATGGCTCGGAGATGCAGAGCCAAAATTATCTTCCTTGCTACAAATGAAGGGCTCATCAACTGCCTCAACTGCCATCCACAAGTTAACCTCAGCTGATCCAATTCCCCACAAAACAGCACGAGTCTCTTGTTCACAGTTCTCCTATGAATTTCAAGTTACTCCGGGTCAGAAAATGATCCGCCTTCACTTCCATTTCACTCCATACAAAGGTTTCAAAGGGTTCAAGGACTTATTCACTGTTGAAGCTGGTTCTTTTACCCTGCTTGGTAACTTCAGTGCTTCACTTACTGCTGATGCTCTTGGTGTGAATTATTTTGCCAAGGAATTCTGTTTAAATATACAAGAAAATCAACGACTGATTATAACTTTTTCTCCTGAAAGTAGTCCATCATTAGATACATATGCTTTCATAAATGGCATTGAGATTATCTCAGTGCCTGCTAGTCTTTCTTACTTTCACACTGGCGTCAAAGTGGTAGGACAGAAGTCCCTAGTCTATGTTGGTTACAACACTGCACTTGAAATAGTCCATCGACTAAATATTAAACAGAACTCTCTTCCGTCTGCTGGAGATTCTGATGACATGTTTCCAAAGTGGGCAACGCAAAAACCAAACAAGATAAAAAACAGCACCTGGAAAATACCGGTGGATGTGGGATTCAGATACTTGGTCAGGCTTCATTTCTCAGAGTTAGGAGTCAAGATTGTGGAGTCTAGTGATTTGATGTTTAAAGTCCTCATTGGTGAAATGATGGCACAGACCAATATTGATATTGTGAAAGAAAAGACTAACAATAACATTTCTTGGTACAGGGACTACATGGTGATGATGATTGGGCATAAGAAAGAGGGTAAACGTGATCTCTTGGTTTCTTTGCAGTCATATGATTTACTCATAGATGGACATGGAATACTTGCAGGATTTGAAATACTTAAGTTGAGCAATCATGACAACAATCTTGCAAGTCCAAATCCCTTGCCTCCAGCTCAAGATTTACAATGCGGGACTATTCAAACTCTACTCTCAGTTCTTGGTCGCAGAAATGTAGTTGAAACTCTTGTTATAACTATAATTGCTCTGGTATGTATCGTTGTTCATAAGTTGCGGGAAACTTGGGAAGCTAGCAATACTGAGGAGGAAAACAAGCCATCAGCTAGGGCTAAACGACTTTGCTGCCATTTTTCACTAGCTGATATCCAATTAGCCACTAGAAATTTCAGTGATGGACTTTTAATTGGAAAGGGTGGATTTGGTAAAGTCTACAAAGGTCTCATTAATAAAGGGCAAAAGATTGTTGCTGTAAAGAGGTTAAAATCATATTCCAAGCAAGGGTTGCACGAATTTCTAACTGAAATTGAAACACTTTCTGAGCTTCGACATGTTAATCTAGTTTCTCTAATTGGTTATTGCAATGAGAATGGGGAAATGATTCTTGTTTATGACTATATGGCGTGCGGGACACTAGCTGACCAACTCTACAAACTTGCAAGGGATGGCAAGAACTGTTCTTCTCTCACATGGACGCAACGTCTTAATATTTGCATTGGAGCTGGTCGCGGACTGGACTATCTTCACACGGGTCATGGAGTCATACATCGTGATGTGAAGACTTCAAATATCCTGCTAGATAAAAAATTCGTAGCTAAGGTTTCAGATTTTGGCTTGGCAAAACCTGAAAACCGAAGCAAGTCACAGAGCTATGTTAGCACAAAAGTTAAAGGTACACCTGGGTACTTGGATCCATATTATTTAAGCACCTGCAAACTATCGAGGAAAAGTGACACGTATGCCTTTGGGGTGGTGTTGTTGGAAGTTTTATGTGGAAGACCAGCAGTGGATTCATGGGTTGTGGAGGATGAGCGGATACTGACCAAGTGGGCTCAAGATAGTATTAGGAAGGGAGAAGTTGATCAGATTGTGGTTTCAAGTCTGAGGGAGGAAATTTCACCATATAGTCTAGAGACATTTGTGGCAGTTGCTGAAAGATGCTTGTCTGATGAGCCAAAGAATCGGCCAACAATGTCTCAAGTTGTGCTACAACTTGAGCTTGCACTGGAGCAACAGGAGACCAAACAAATTCTTGTGCCAAATGAGATAGCAAGTGTTTCTGACGAATTCTGTCCTTGTAATGATAAAACTGATCTGTTAGCTAACACAGGGAATCCAAGAATGGCCTCTCCAGATGTGCTGAATCTCAGACCTCCTCTCAAAGGACAAACCGAGAGCAAAGTGGTTAATGCTGAGCCTCCATCCAGAAGAAAAGATGGGAGAAAATTCACAATGCCAAAGCAATCCCGACTTTGGGCATGGGAAAGATTTTGGGAAAGATTTTGGAAAAGAATTAAACCATCCAAGAAAAACGAGTTTTCATTATCGGGTATATATTTATATAGCCACCATAGAAATCAAAATCATTTGCTTTTACATTTTGGTTTTCAAACGTTTTCATGGCCTAACTACTATAACTCATTTATGATGCTACTTTATGATTAATGTTGTTTTCTGAAATGTCTAAATTGTCTGTGTATTGCAGTAATTTGTGAAGCAGACACAGAATTGGGCAAGCTTGATTGGACTATAATTGCAGCTTCAACCAATGGATTTTCTGTAGAGAACAAGATTGGAGTTGGAAGTTTTGGGGTTGTTTATAAAGGGGTACTGCCCAATGGTTGTGAAGTTGCTGTTAAAAGAAGTGAGACAGCTCCAACAATGGAGAACTTTCAAGAGAAAAAGAGTGCATTTGGGTCTGAGGTAGCAAACTTATCTCTGCTTCATCACAAGCATTTGGTTTATCTGGTTGGTTATTGTGAAGAAAGGAATGAGAAGCTTTTAGTGTATGAGTATATGAAGAATGGAGCTCTCTTTGATCATCTACATGACAAGGCCAATGTCGAAAAGAGTAGCAGTGTTGTGAATTCTTGGAAAATGAGGATCAAGATTTCATTAGATGCTGCTCGTGGCATTCAGTACCTGCACAATTATGCTGTTCCACACATAATTCATCAAGACATTAAGTCTTCAAACATATTGCTTGATGCTAATTGGACTGCAAAAGTGTCTGACTTTGGATTAGATTTAGTGAAACGAGAAAATGAGAGTGGTTGTGGGACAACCATCGCTGTTGGTACAATTGGTTACATTGATCCTGAATGTCATTTTCTACATAGGTTGACAGAAAAGAGTGATGTTTATAGTTTTGGAGTGGTGTTGTTAGAACTTTTGACAGGAAAGAGGGCTATACTCAAGAGCAAAGAAAATGGAGGGGAACCAATTAATGTGGTCCATTATGCTGTTCCAGCAATCAGGGCAGGAGAACTGGCCAAAATTTTAGACACTCGTGTTGGTCCACCAGAGCAGAATGAATCCCAAGCCGTGGAATTGGTGGCTTCCACTGCAATGGTTTGTGTGCATTTCAACAGCGAAGTTAGGCCTACCATGACTATGATTGTTGCTAATTTAGAGAAAGCATTGGCTCTATGTGATGGTATCCATGGCAGCATCTCCAGTTGTTCTATCTCCAGTGTTTCTGATGACATCAGTCCTTGTAATGATAAAATGACATCGGGTATAAACTTATATAGATACAGTATGAATAAAAAATCATTTGCTATTATATTTTGGTTTTCAAACTCTTCATGGCCTACCTACCATAACGCATTTATAATGCTACTTTATGATTAAATCAGTTGTTTAAAATGTCTAAAATGTTTGAGAATAGCAGAAACTTATGAAGCAGACATAAAATTGGTAGAGTTTGATTGGAATACGATAGCAGCTGCCACCAATCAATTCTCCTCTTCAAATAAAGTTGGACAAGGCGGATTTGGTTCTGTTTATAAGGTGACTTTTTCTGGACTGATTCACTCTACTGTTTTCCTCCACCAGATAGCATGGTAACTCAAGTTTCTTCATCTTTTGCCTAATTAAATTATTTGCGTAGGCTGTGTTACCTACAAAACAGGTAGTTGCAGTTAAAAGGCTTTCACGTGCATCTTTGGGACAAGGCCTCCAGGAGTTCAAAAATGCGATTCTTTTTCTTCCCAATCTTCAGCATCAAAACATCATCAAACTACTTGGCTATTGCATTCACAGAGAAGAAAAATTGCTTGTATATGAGTTCATGGAAAACAGAAGCCTAAACATTTTTATGGGTTGGTGCCTTCAGAATCTTTGCTTGCCTCATCCTACTTTCCTTATTTTATAGATTCCATAATTCCATTTCATTAGTTAACATTGCATTGATCATATTAGTGAATACTGTGGATGAACAATTGAATGAAGTAACTTCTACTTATAGATGAAGCGCATCGTGAACACCTTGAATGGCCAGTACGCTTCAAAATCATAATGGGGATTGCTCGAGGAGTTTTTTATCTTCATCAAGATTTAGGACTGAAAGTGACCTACAGAGATCTCAAATCCAGCAATATTTTATTGGACAGGCAGATGAATCCTAAGATTTCCGACTTTGCTTTTGCTAGGATTTTGATGGAAAATAAGTCTAAAATGGAAACCACGCGAATATGTGGGACCATGTAAGTGTTGTGAGTCATTCCTGTTCACTCCCTCCCTTCCCTTTTGTCTTTTTTCCTAATTTCCTTTTTTGGTTAAGAATAATTGTGATTTTTTTGTTTTCAGTGGCTATGTTGCTCCCGAATACTGTATACATGGAAAATTTTCAGTTAAATCAGACGTTTATAGCTTTGGAAGCATAGTCCTTGAGATCATTTGTGGCAGGAGAATGTATGCGCCTAATGAGGAGCCCAAGTTCCTTCTTAACTATGTAAGTATGAAGTGGTAGTCTATGTAAATATTTACTGGTGACTTAGAAATTAATAGTAATATATTAAAAGATTCATGTAATTAATATGCAAATAAATATCATCTCTCTTAATGTAGTCCTTTTCAAAATCACAAAATTAAACCTTTCTTCTCTCACTATGAACAAACAAACATAGTACCTCGTCCCAATCCATCTTCTTATTTTATCACTATGTATTCTTCCTTCTCCCTTTATTCCGATTTACATAAAGTTAATATAGATTTAATAAAATGGCACTGCTCAGGCATGGCACCTGTGGAATGAAGGAAAGCCATTAGATCTGGTAGACAAATCACTTGGAGGCATATTTTCGGTGGCAGAAGCTCTACGATGTATTCAAGTTGGTCTCTTATGCACCGAATACCAACCATATGAACGACCAGAAATGCCTTTTGTGATTAAAATGTTGGAAGGAGCAGAGCTACTTGTGGTGCCACAAGACCAGCCATGGCCTCTAGCTCGAACTGAAGATTCAGCGTCCAGCAGTGTACATACAGGCGAACTACTCGATAGTGGTGCTATATCGGAGGTTGATGACACACTGGAAAGCTACTAAAATCTGGGCACCATTCTACTTCTTTCGCACAAAAATTTGTGGCATTGCTTTAAAATGCTTAGTTTTTGTCAGGAGACTAGCTCAATCTGCACATGGGATCATTACATCGTTAATGTTCCATGTTGAAACTTGTTTGCCCAACATCTGTTTCTTCCATTATGTTCAGTCTGGATGCTTGAGTTTTGTAATACTTGAGGAATAGGATTAATGTGGGTGGGTTATTAGGTAAAGTACGGTTTTCCTACCTCCACTAGAATTGATTTTGATAAAATAGTTCAAGATCTATTTACTTTTTCATGAGTATGACACAATCCACTTTGACCTGGTTTCATTTTGGTACATGTTCTTCATTTCTCTGTATGGCATAATCGAATGGCAAACTGGAGGTATGATATGACGGACACTTTCTTTTTTTCATTTATTTGGAACATTTCAATTAGTTCATGAAAGAGAATAAACATAAAATGTTTTCTTTTCTTACACACCCAATTTTAACTTAGATATAATTTAGTATTTGGGTCGTCCATTTAATCCACGTTCTAACCACGTAGTGATAAATGCATACATTTTATTTTTCCGAACTCAATCAAGAACAATCTTGACTCTGTTCTCGATTTCTTCACTTAGCTGCTACATTAAACATCATACCATTTTTTCTGGATCCCAAACAGCCAATTATTTCTTTTAAGCTTTAGGTAAGATCACAACATTTAACACATGTATGGACTCCACTGCAGATGTGTGTGGACCCCAACTGTTCATAAATTGCCCATGGATCAACCTCAAATCAAGGACGAAATTTTTGTGATTCATACATGGGTTGAAGAGTTTATTCTTCACGCTTTGTAATTCATGATAGCAAACTTAGAAATAAGAAATTGTGACTAAGTATAGTGGTTGTATGTTATAAGCATTTCAATGAGTACATAAAAGAAAATAAATTTATCCGAAACACAGCAAAACATTGACTTATCAACGATAATACTGTCAATTTTCCAAACCATAACAAATAACGGAATTTTACAGTAATTTTTTGCTCAATGCTCCAGCAATAGCATCCATGTTCTTCGTGCGCATCAATTGAGGTCATGATTACTAACATACCAACAAAATAATAGGGATCTTGAATTTTCATATCCTGGGAAAACAATCTGATGTCACCTGAATACAGAAATTATAAATTCAATTTTTGATAATCAAATTTTTAATTTAAATAACTTACCCTAACAAACAAACAAAGCTCATCTTTCTTTACTCCGTAGAAACCATCATAGACTTTAATCCAGCAAACCTCATAAGCCAAAATTTGAGATAATTGCGATTCGATTGGCACTTCTGCGGCACAGAATAGCAGGGAATGGATTGGAGATGTGGAATCAATACTTTCTTCCTTGCTGCAAATAAAGGGCTCAACTGCTATCCACAATCTCGATCTCTTCTGGTAATCCGGTTCCCGCAAGACGGGAAGAATTTCTGATTCCTAGTTTTCCGATGAATTTCAAGTGAACCCAGGTCAGAAAATTCTCCGCCTTCACTTTAACCCCATTCCGCCTTGTTAAGGCGGATAATTTTCCAGAGTAAGGAACGACCTTGGATAATTTTCTGATCCCAGATTCACTTGAAATTCGAGAGTAAGGAACGACCTTGGATAATTTTCTGATCCCAGATTCACTTGAATAAGGAACGAGGAATTCTTGCCCTTCTGTGGAGAACTTCATGGGTGGTGGATAATTATGGCACATCTTAGAAAGGTCCGGTAAGTTTGGGCTGGTCCAAATTAATGTGGGCCACTAGCCGAAAATGGGCAAACCAGTATTAGGCCCAAGTGGGGGGCAAATTTGTTCTAAATTCATGGTTCCAATCCAATTTCCTTTGAGTTGGGTTGGGTTGAGTTTAAAATAATGTAATTGGAATTGAATTGGGTTTTAGTGGATTAAATATGATTTGGGTTGAAATGAATTTAAAATAGTTTAAATATGATTTCTAAATAATTCAACTCAATTTCACCTCCAAAATTATATTTTCATTCTCTCAAGATCATACCTCTACTTTATTTTTATTTCTATAACATTATAAAAAAAAATAATACATTAAAAATTAGATAAATTATATACCACCGATTAATCATTTACCATTTTAAAATATTAATATGTTAACTTAATTTGAATGAATTAATTAAGTAACTTTTTACTTGAGATTATAATCTAAAAAGTGATGATATCATTATTTTGTTTATCAACTCTAATTTTTTATAAAAAATTTTAGCCAGTTAATTTTATAGCCCTCATATTATTTTCAACCTTTAAATATGAAAATAAATAAAAAATTATTTTTCTTTTTTCTTTTTTTTTTTTCAATTTTTAAGAACTACCAAAATATAAATATATAAACACAATAAATTTATTATCTAATGGTAGCATGTGAGAGGACAGACTATGGCTGTCAAGATATATGCATATTTTAATTATTTTAAATTGATAGTAATATTTTTATGTCGAATCAAATTTGAATTTAATTATTGTGATAAATGATAATGGATTAGATTAAAAAAATATAAAAATAAAATAAGTAGTACTTTTGCAAATATTGACTAAATATAAAAAGTAAAAAATAAATATGACTAGTATGGTAAACATTTTGTTGGGTACAATGTAAATATTTTGTACTAAAAATTTAAAATATTTTAAATAGTTATGTTTTATTCATTGAGCAAGATTGTTACTTTGTATTAAAAGAAAAAATATAAATATTATAAAATAATAAGTAAATTATATATTTACATAATTTGATTTGATTTTACGTGATTAACAAGAATTTAATAATAATTAATTAACATATGTCAAACAAAGGTAAAAAGAATATAGTTTAATAAAAAAAATATAACAATATATTTAACAAAAAAATTATATTTCTTTTTTCTTTTTTGTATTGGATCCGTCCAAATGCGACCCAATCCATTTTCAATTCATAAATATAAATTCATTTTTAACCCAATCTATTTTGAATTCAACCAATAATAACTCAACTCATAGCTAAACCAATTGACCCATTTGTCACTACTAGGCCCAACCATTTGGAGCCCCAATAACCAATAAAAGACAGTGGGTTAAAAGAACCAATCAAGGGATGCCACGTGGTTAGTAATGCCATATAAATAGTTACTTAATCCGGATTCGGCAACAAGCATGTTCTTCTATAAACACAGAAACCCGATAGTGTTTGATTTTATTACGGTTGTTTTGAAGAAAATGTTTTGTTAAACAAATTTCATGGGATGGGTTAGGAAATGTAATATATGTTTGATTTTGTTTTGAAAATTTATTAAAAATTGTTTTGAATTGAAATGGAATGTTTGGTTTTATTTTGAGAGGAAATAAATTGTATTTTAAATGTCAAATTAGTATCTTTTTGTCTTGTTAGCAAGGTGAAATGTAATTTTTATATTACTATTTTATGTATGTATAATTATAATGTGAAATGATATATAAATATATATAATGATTATGTCTTTTTTGGGAAATGGTAGATGAAGGGAATTTTAGAATGTCTTAATACTGTTTTGAGCATTTTGGAAGAAAATAAAAGAGTTATGTTTGTTTTTATTTTTCCCACAAGAAAAAGCATTATGGAGAAATGAAAACTAACTATGCCCCTATTTTTCTCTAATATTCTAGTTGCTTTCTTACCTACAATACTATATTTTTCAGCTATTATATTGACTTAATAGTTAGAGTTTTAGCCAGATAAAACGCCAATTCTAATCATTGTTGTGTTGCAATAATAGATTGGAAAAAAGCTTGGAACAACGATCAAAGTTAAGATCATGAGAGAAAATCCCAACTCTATTACAGAAGTGGATCAGCATAACTTATGGTTGGCAATTGAGGTTGGTTGATGAGCCCTTTATTTGTAGCAAAGAAGAAAATTATGGTTGTATATCTCCAAGTCATTCCCTAACACTAGGTCCTATAGAAGTGCTACTTAAGCCGCAGTTAATTGACATTTTGGTGAGATTCCTTTCATCATACATGGGAAGGCGTTTGATATGGGATAGCCCAACAGGCCCAACAGGCCCCCTTTACAAGTAATACAG
>JACGDI010001904.1:152551-173986 GCA_014898725.1 Jacaranda copaia
CAATATCAACTTAATCCACCGGACTTCCGGACCATTCAGCTTTTTGCAGCATCAGCGTTGTTCTTCATTTTGTAATTCATGGTAGTATACATAAAATTATGAAGCAATTATAGTGGTTATGTGTTATAAATATTTCAATTAATTCATAGAAGAAATTAAATTTATCCGAAGCATAGTAAAATATTATGCATTAAGATGCATTACTTGGAGATGCATTTTCAGTTGAATGAGTTCTAAGATGCATTCAAGTTGTGCTTTGTGTGGATAAAATGTTGAAAGGAGACAAATAACTTGTGGAGCCACAAGATCAGCCATGTCCTCTAGCTTGAACTCTAGATTCAGTGTTCGATAGTATGCATGTATACATATGGTAAAATTTGTAAATGAATGTTGCATTGATGCAATCTTTGGATTTATTTTTATTTATTTAGTTACATTAGACTTGAATACTAAAAATTTATTAGGATTCAAACTTGAATATGCGATGCCACTTGTACAATTAATCACTCAGCTACAACTTATGAATACACAATTAGTCTCAATATTTCTTTTTGTACATATCTCATTGCTTTACATAACTTCAAAAAATTGGTGTGATTTTGGAAAAATTATATGTCCCATCCCAATCTCCATACTGAAACAACTTCACCAGCTCTGCCAATTATAACTTTAGTTATTACACTATCACTCTTTTTTACATCGATTCTTCACATCAAATGCAATATTAGTTTGCACACACGTTGAATCCTTTATTTATTTTCTATTTCATATGACATATATGCTAAGTGTATTAAAATATTTTATTATAAAAATAATTAATTATGAATTAAATACATTTAATATATATAAAATATGAAATGGAGATTAAAAAAAAAAAAATCAAAGTGGCTTTGACGGAAAGACGAAAAAGTCAAATGCCAGGCACGTGGTGGGTAGCAAAGGAAGGAACCTTGTTGTCCTTCCCCCCTAAGTCAGTTCTTCCCCCCTTTTCCTTTCAACTTTCCCATCTCAGGCCCTTTCTCTTCCAATTCGAAAAGCACAAATGAAAAACCAGAGGACCTGCAGGAAGTGTGACATTATGTTTGGTTCAAGGATTTTGATCAGAAAAAAAAAACGAAAATAATAAGAAAAATATTTTTGATTATTTGGTTAGTAAGGAAAATATTAAAAAAAGGAAAATTTTGAAAAAAATATAATGAATTTGGGAAAAATGAGTTTTCCTCACAAAATAGTGAAGAAAATGAGGGAAAAATCTATTTGAATTCTTTCTTCTTCTCCAACACATTCATCTTCCATTATTTTCTTTTGCAACCAAACAAGTTTGAAATTTTATATTTCTTTGCTTTTATTTTTCTTTTCCTTAATATTTTCCTTTCCTTATCAAATTCCTCAAACCAAACATAGTATAAGTGTTTGATCCAGAAAAAAAAGTACAAATTATGGAAGAAACCATGCCCAGCACTCGCCGAAAGAAGAGTTGGCAATGACGTTGAGATATTTGATGACGAAACAGAGCCAACGGATGCGAAATTTGGGAATTAGGTAGTTGTCTTCTCTAGAAATGATTAATTAATCGGGATTCAGATTGCATCCAACAGTTAAGCAAGGCAAGTGTTGAACGGGCTTTATATTCAATCCCGATGATTTTTATTGAAACGAATTAGCATGTTATTGGTGTGCTACTGTTGAAATTTATGCAAGTTTGCTTATCTATATCTATAATTTATACTGTTTATAAAAGTATCAATGAATATAATTGTTTTTTTTTTATGTGAAAATAAAAATGTCTTTATCTAATGAAAGTATTATATTTAATATATATATATATATATATAGATTAGTGGTAAATTATAATTAAATTATTAAATAAAATTTATGCAGGTAAACACATTTATTATGTCTTTTGACTTATCAAATGAATATACATTAAATGTACATACGCCAAATGAATATGAATTTTATTTATCACAAGCATGCATTAGTAACTAAATTTATTTTAAATTTTAAATTAAATTAAACTCATAAAGAATCCACTAAATTCATTCTATACTATTGCATTTGCTATACATGGATTAGTGTTAAATTACAATTAAATTATTAAATTAAATTTATTTATATAATTTATTGGTAAAGTTCTCTTTGCTTCATTATGCTGTTAATTTGAAACACTTTTGTTTAGGTCATTTATTTGTTAACATGTGGTAGATTCCATTTACTTGAAGAATACAAATGGTGCAATCTTGTCATGGCTTAGCTTCTTTGTATTCTTAACAAGTTTGTTGTATTTATAATTAAATTATTAAATAAAGTTTATGTATATAAACCATATTTAATATGTCTTTTGACTTATCCAATGTATTTATTACATGCATGTATTACTAATTAAATTTATTTTAAATTTTAAATTAAAATAAATTCATAAAAAAATTCGCTAAATTAATTCTACAGTATTGCATTCAACATATATGAATTAGTGGTAAAATTATAATTATATTCTGAAATCAAATTGATGTATATAAACTATATTTATTATGCCTTTTGCCTTATATAGACATTTTATTTATTACATGCTTTACTAATTAAATTTGTTTTAAAATTATATTAAATTAAACTTGTAAAAAGATTCACTAAATTAATTCTATAAATTTTTTCATCCTAACTAGCATACATACATTAATTAAATATAAATGTACACATTTATAAAAGTAGATAGTGTATCAATGAATACATTTCGTTAGATAAAATATTTCATGAATCATGTGCCACTATTCATATCCTACTACTATGTCCTCCAAATACATAATATCCAATGTAAAAATCAAAAGTCTCTACGAATAAATTATACATTATTTTCAAGCAATGAATTGCATTTAACAAATTCACGTATTGTAGCGCATCGTCCAAGAGGTGTCTGCTTCAGATCGAGGTGCTACTATTATCGAATCTTACAAAATCAATTACACCCTCCAAATTTCTTAACCTAAGAAATTTCATAACTTAAAATGCAAGCTAATTATGTTGAAAATGACAAGCAAAACCCAAGTTCTCATAGCAAGTCACAATTGCGCAAAGGCCCATAATTAAACTAATAAACTAACATCATTAATCAGGAGTTCTAATCTACCATGCTTCACCGTGGAAAGATACTAACTGAACCTATGCCCCTTATTACATTACAAGCATAACATCTCGCAACCTTACCATTATAGATGTCATGAAAATAATATTTACACCATGTCAAAAGGTAGCAAAAGCTCAAGGTGCCTTCTATTCTTCAATCTGGCCAAAGAACAAAATGAACAACACAAGGAGGGTGAGTTTGAATAACTTAGTAAAGCAAGCATTTGCATGTATAGAAGGAATTTGAATAAAATGGAATACAATATACAAATGTAGTAGGAACATTCATTCTAGATTCAGATAACTAAAATATAAGTTACGATATTTGGATATTGGAGATTTGAAAGAGTTTTGGGGTCTATGAACTGAATCCATAAACTAGTATTTCTTGTACAACACTTTGTAAGCTGACTCAATGCCGTTCCATACCGACAAAGAGTTATTTCACATTTAATACATTTCATAGAGGATTTCAAAACTCATAGACATGATTAGTTTTGAGAAACCCAGTGAACAAGTTATTCCATGAAAAACTAAAGTTTCAAATCTAGAATTCTGATCAGTTTTATAAAACATGTTATACAAGAACATTTTATATAATAAGTGGCACTAGCATATTTTACATGTACAACCGTGTAATGGCCTTTCCCCTTATGTCTCTTAGCTCTGAATAAACAATACGACCGTAAAATGCCCTACCCCCTTATATCACCTTAACTTTGTATAAACAGTATGACCACAAAACAACGTACCCCCTTGTGTTGCCTTGATACGACATTAAAATGGCTTGCTCTCTTATATCACCTCGACAAGTGACCAACTTGCTAAAACGTTGTAGCATAAATTGGTAAAATTGATCCAAGCCGATCAAGTCTCCCTTAAAGACAAGATCATAACCACATGAATCGGTAGGACCGATTCTTGTTGATCAAGCTTTAGGCGACTACCTAAAGTTAAGATCGCAAACCAAGTTAGCCAATGACATTATTTTTATCACCAATTCAACAGCACCAACCAGTATAGTAATCCAATCATTCCACTGGGATTGGTACTTGGCTCAAAATAGAGTTTTTGTATAAGTATCTATAAATAAATTCAATAATCAAGTATGCCAACAAGGCCATACAATGTCAACAGATAATTTTGATAAGCCAACATGCATGGCCAATTAAAGTTGTAACGGATAACAAGATTACCGACAAGGCCACGGATTGTACTAAACAATACCAGAAGCCAAAATCTAAGAATCAAATATTTATTAGAAGCTAACAAGAAATACAAGGCCAGTTAGCAAGGCTATAAGGTACAAGGGACAGAAAACGAACATCAAAACAAAATCTCTAGACACCAGAAAGAAATAAGCAATAACTTTCATACGGGTTTACAAAACAAGTAACAGATAACAAATAAGATCTCAAACAATTTACAAAGTACAATAACCAAGATACAGCTACAAAATAAAAACAAGTTTAACCCTTACGGGGGTTTATCACAATGGCAAATAAGTATAAGAAGGTGCCAAATTGGCAGACCCTCACAGGGCATATAAGCAAGGTTATATCCTCACCTTAATAGCCCTAAAGAAATGCAATTCAAGGCCTATTGCTCTATAGTATCCAACTCCTTTAGAATCTAACCAAATGGTAGGTTTACAGTTAAAACCTCATTTAATCCTATAATTATAGTCATATGACTTATGAATCTAAAGTTAGTAATTACTCAATGACTACAATAATTTAGGATTTGGTTCAGTTTATATCAATAAAAACTAGAATGTTTACTGGTATTACAAAATATCCAAAACTTGTTTAAAATCGGTAAAGATAATATAGTCAAATTCCTAAATTACATTCTAAATCATATAGCGGCACACCTTATTGTTATAATAATGCAATTATCATAAAATTCCAATTTTGTTGCTTTGATCATGATTACAAAATTTAGAGTTTACGTCACCTATTTAGCTATTTAATACATGGTTCACATGAAATAATACAATTTTAGGTTCTTAAACTCAGGTAACGTGCATGCATGCTTCGTTCCTCATGCATGATTGTATTTTCTAATTGATTTATGCATTTTCTTCAATTACACGAAGTATTATGAAGATTAGAATGTGTATACATATACATGTAAATACCTACATAATCAACTCCATTCTTTCACCCAATTTTCACTATCAAGGCAGAATTTTGACGATCAGACCCTGCGCATGTGATCACCATAACAGGATAAAGATTCTATCTTGAGCAACTGGAGCACCGCTGTGCATAGTCACCGAAAAAGCTCAACAACACTACCAAATTGTGCCTTTTGGCTCCATTAGCCAAACTTATAATTAATTTTTTCCAAACACCACCGAATTGAGCTACAATTTCTACCTCAACTGCCCAGCGCCACCATCTCCATTGCTGCAATTTTTCCTTAATTTCTCCATCCACGGTGGTCCGTTTGAGAATTCGAAAGCACTGGAGTGATCCTTTAGCTAACGGCTACAAAACCTAATACCCATACTTGAACTTTGATTGCTGGAGATGAGAGACCCACCAAGCCCTGTCGTGAAAAATTTCAAGCTCTAATTAGCTATTCTACTAGTAGATTTTAGTAGAAAATGGTAACAATGAGATCCTTGCAAGGAGAGGAAGAGAATGGTACCAAGTTTGCTAGGTTTTGGTCATTGGAGCGAGGTTGTTGACGTGAAAGAAGAATGGTGAGGATTATAGGTTGCAGTAAGGAAGATGATGAAAAATAGGGGTGAAATGCAAAATTTAATATTTATAGATTTGATCTTTCCTTAATCTCAGATTGACCCCTAAAAATTGTGGTTTAGTTTCAATTAGGTCCTCCAAGGTTTCCACTAACATCAATCAGCCCCTTAACTAGTGAGTACCTTAGTTTGACCCCTTTGACCCAAATTATTAGCCATGCAACCCAAAACTTTTGAAAATGTGATCTAATCAAGTCTTGCTTAGTTGCACTTGGACCTTAAAATTTTCAAAATTCTTGCAATCAAGTCCTTTATATCACTTTTTTAGCTTTAAAATCTGACCAACCAATATTTTGATTTCTAAATCTTTATTTTTTTAAAATTTTGAATTTCAGGGGTGTTACAGACCCCACCCCCTTAAAAGAATCTAATCCCCAGATTCTCATCTGAGTACTGTTTTGATTAACAAAGAATAAGTAGATTCAATTAGTCGATCTACATTATGTCTTCATTAAATTCTACCAGGATTGCTTTTTCAAGTTTCAATATATCTTCGTGTTTCTTAGATGCTTCATATATCTTGACTAAGGTGTCTCATCTAGCTATCTTTCTTACATTTCTTCCAGCACATATTTGCTTATGGAATAGGAAAATACCTTGATTGTCGATATTGAACTCAGACTTTCTAGAACTTTGACTCTTTTCTTCTATTTCATTATCTATATATGATAAGCTTTCTGATGCTTCCACATCTAGTAAGTGAGCCACTATAGCCTTTTGACTCAAGGTATTGGCCACTACTTTGCCTTTTTGAGTGATAGGTGATGGAAGAATCATAGTATTTTAGAATTTCCATCCATTAGAGCTGTCTTATGTTTAAGTTCTCATTTTGATCAAATGGTTGTCCTTTATGAGTTAATTTAGTCAAGGTGTCAGCTATTTTAGAAAAGTTTTGCGCAATCTTTGTTAATAGTTGACAAGACACAGAAAACTATAATTCTATCACATTTTTCGATCTCTTCTAGTTGACTACCACCTCTATCTTAGAGGAATCAACCTCTACCCCATCTTGGGATATGACATGCCCAAAAAAGGAAACACACTAGGGGATTGTTTGCTTCAATTGATTATGCTTGATAAATGTATAATTATTCCTAATTTATTATTTGTTTGCCTTGATATAGGGGCCTTTGATAAGTCATATAACTTATATTAAGTTGGAATATGTATCAAGAGGGGAGAGACTTGATACATTTTCTTTGGGTTTGATAAGAATCAAAAGGATCAAATTACCCTTGATTAATATGTAAAAAGATTATTAAAATAAATAATAAAGATTATAATTGTTAAATCATATATTTTGTTTTAATTTACTTTTCAGTTAATCTTAACAACCAAACATGAAATTATATTGCTTTATCTTGATAGATTTAAATCATATCCATTTATTTATGTATCATTTATAATCACATCATTCAAAACAAACAAACCTTAAATATCAAAACATTGCCACTTGAGCCAGCAACTGGATGAGCAAATATCTTGCAAGTTGCTGAAAAATTGAAGTAGAAAGAGCTGTAAAAGAAAACAGAGGCGTGTTTCTTTAACTGGCTAGGAGCGAGCATTAGTACTATTTATGAGCCGCAACTGATGTTGATGAAAACTGTACTCCCTCATTTACTGTTGCGAATGAAGTAAGGAACTATGGCACTTTGAATTGTCTATTTGATTCCCTATTTTATCATCTATTTTAATTTGTTATATTTATGCATTGAACAATATGCGGCTTCCTTTTAGATATAAACCCAAACATCAAATGCATTCAGCTTTATAGAAGTTAGTGCAGAGTTGAAAATCCAAGAAGGAAAAAAAAAAAAGAGAAAACAAAAGAAAGAGCACTATCAATCTAATATATATACACATATAAAATAAATTGAGATTCAATCCTATTTTAAATATATTTCTTATGTGGCAATAATGTGGATACTTTAGTTTTGTTTATACCATTCATGTAAATATATTCCATATATAATATATGCGTCTCACTATAACATATTTTCATAATTTTTTCTTCTTTATGTCAACATATTTCCATGTATGATATACATATAACTTTCTATATTTATTTTTGTAATTCTCTATATTAATATATAATTTTTGCAACTCCTTTTTATACTATTAATTTTATTCCTTTTACCTATATCAACAAATATATATATATATATATTATGAAAATAATAACATTCTATCAATATTTATTTTAATATTAATGTAAAAATATTATATTAGTTCATCTTTTGTAACTCCATATCTAATTTTAAGAAATATTCAAAAAATATATATTAATATATATAATTTTTATATTAATATTTATAACTCCTTATTTTAATCTACAGTTTTTGTACTTCTTTCTATAACTATTGTCTAATAGTAATAATTTCTTCTAATATTTGTCATTTGCATTCTCAAATTTAATTTTTTGAATAATCAAAGATAAATACAGATATGTGTGTATAACCATGTATATATATAAATTTATTTGTCAATGCAATTTAATGGACATGTCTTGATTAAGTTAAAAATCCAAACAATAGTTTATAATAAAAATAATTCTAACATACAATTTACTATTTCAAAATAGAATAATTTTTTTTTTTGCTCCACCTCTATAAAATCATTCTCTTTGTGATTTAAACTTTATTTTTCTTATATATGCATATATTTTATAATATTTATATTATTTTCTAATATTTTTAATTTTTATATTTATGAATCAAGAAAATTTAGGGGGAAAAAAAGAGTTTTGAGTTACATTTTTTTTTAATGTGGTAGTGATGTGGATCCATTTTTTTTCATGTCAACATATTTTTATGTTTGATATCCTATCAATAGTTATTTTAATATTAATATAAAAACCTATACTAATTCGTGTTTGTAACTATATGTTTAATTTTGGTAAATACTCAATGCATATATATTAACATATATTGTAACTTTTTATAATAATTTTTATAACTTTCTTTATGAATATATTTTTTTATAACTCCTCATTATAAGTTTAATATTTATGTTTTTTTAATATAATTATGGATGAATATATACATATGTGTGTGTATTTATATTATGTGTATATAGGTGTATTTATCATTATTACAATTTAATCAAATGTCTTGCTCCATATATTGTGCATATATACACTTTTTATATATGAAGTTTTATGTTAATTAAGTTAAATTATAGTTAGGAGAATTCCTAAATCTAACCTAAAAATCTTTAAAAGCATATGTACAAGAATATTCTAAACATACAATTTAATATTTAAAATATAAAAGCATTTTGTTTTCTTTTTTCTCCACCTCTATACATCATATTCATATAAAATGGCAAAATTGCAATTTTCGTCCTGTAACTATACCTCAAATGGTTTTTGGTCCTATAAATTACATAATATCAATTCTAGTACTATAAATATAAAAACATTATCATTTTTAGTTCTTTTTTCGCTAGAGCCGACGAAAGTTGTCGAAAAAACTGATGTGGCTCACCGAGCGTGTGGATATTTCTTATTTCTGCCTCGTTGGTTGCTGACATGGCTTAATCAAATGAAAAAAATAGAAAATGCCAACTAAATATTTATGATAGATATCATATATGTGATATATATTTATATATACATATATATATATATTTATCTAAATATATGTATTTATACATATTTTATCTAAATATATGTATATATATGTGATATATATTTATATATATACATGCATATACATTATATATCTGCACCCCCCTCACCCCACACCTGGAGGATTGGGCATAGCATCTGACTGGTTGGCAGCCCATCTAGCACCTTGCTTGGCTAGATCTAGCTAGGTGAGGCCATGGCTGAAGTCGGCTAGTACACCTCGCCTGGCTAGATCTGGCCAAGTGAGGTCAATGTTAGCCATGGTTGTTGCATGGCCAGATCTAGTCAGGCGACGGCCATGGCTAGTCAAGCTTTCAGGTGGCCAGCAGCTGCCTAGAAGAAGCTCACCATGGGCAACTAGTGGCCATGGTGGCTGCTTACATGGGC
Source organism: Jacaranda copaia (assembly GCA_014898725.1). Taxonomy (NCBI): domain Eukaryota; kingdom Viridiplantae; phylum Streptophyta; class Magnoliopsida; order Lamiales; family Bignoniaceae; genus Jacaranda; species Jacaranda copaia. Next base: position 162,454 of record JACGDI010001904.1, read on the forward strand.
TAGCCATGGCCTAGACAGTCATGGCCAGCCCGTCATGTTGGGTGGGTGGGGATGGGGTGATGGTGAGGTGGGGGTTGGGGTTGGGGTGGGGTCGAGGGGGGGAGTGAGGTGGGGGTTAGGAATTTTAATTATATTTAAATTTAATTAAATTATTTTAAATAAGTGAGTTAAAATAATATTGTTATGGCAAATCAAGGGAATGTTTGGTTATATTTTTTGTGTGATTTAATTATGTGTTTTGAGAGAATGAATTATTGAAAAATGTAAAAATTGTATTGGGGAATGGATTAATTTTTGGTTATGTTTTGGGGAATAGTTAAAAATTGATTCTAAAAATTTTTGATATGTTTGTTAATATTTTGGTGGAGATATTTTTTATTGTAGTAGTTAAATCAATGCTTTTTGTTATATTTTTTTGGGTAAAAATAGAATTAAGTAATTTTTTAATATTAGAATAATAATTAAATATATATGATATCTATAGTATATGTATGTATATATTAAAAAATGGAGAAATTTTGAGGATAATGAAGGAATGTAGAGGATATTTTAGAAAAAAAAAATTGTGTTTTGGGGAAAAAATGATGATATGTAATATATAAATACATATAAATAGATTTGTATATATAATTCTACAATATTTGAAATTAGAAAAAAACACAAAAGGCATGCGTATTGCCAACCAAGCAAGAAAAAGATAGAAAATGCCTACTTGGTAGTTCAATATGACAAAAACAATAAATTGCCACACACCCAAACTACCACATCAGCTTTTCCAGTGATTTTCGCCTGCTTTGGCGAAAAAATGACTAAAAATGACAATTTTTTTATAATTATAGAACTAGAATTGATATCATATAATTTTTAGGACCAAAAACCATTTGAGGTATAGTTACAGGACAAAAATTATAATTTTGCCCATATAAAATTATGTCTCATTTACATCATCAATTATATTATATCAACAAAATTCTTAAGTTTTTTAAGTGTTATATTTATAATATTTATACAAAGTATAAATATCTAAACTATAATTAAAAATACGTAAAATAAAATTTTAAACTTATCACCCCACGCAACGCATGGACTAATAGCTAGTTTAAAAGTTAAGATACTAATGAATTTATATAAATGGTGTGTATATTTATGAGTTATTAAATACTGCATAAAAACATCTATAGGGAGAATGGTATATTATGTGCAGTTTATTATTGTATTAAATACGCAATATAAAGTAACCTGTCTTAAAATTTTATTAAATTTACTTCCGACTAAAATATATTATCAATTTGTTATGCCTCTCTTGACGTGTATGTAAGGCTAATCTGGGTGCCTGCATCTATCAGTGGAATGAGGAGTATGTTCCCATGAATTTGCAGTTGTCTGATACTGTGCATTCCCTTTAATATCAACCAGATGCTTCTTATTTAACATTTCAAGATCACAAAATTAAGTTGGCCAAGGATTCAAAAACATTAAAAAGCGCAACACCAGCATTAGACAACAAATGAAAAACGACAGAAGCTAAAAGTAACATCTGCAAATTGGAAACAAGAAGCTTTCAAATTTTAGCCATTTGCAGTAGAGTAAAAGGGAAACAGTAGGAGGTATCGTTGTAAACTCGATAAGCACCAATTCGATTGGCAGCCTGAGTAGGATGGGCAGCATCCCAGAAAAGGTACTCGTCCCTATTATAACAGGGCATTGAATTTGGAGGACACAGAAAAGGACTTGCTCTGTTCCTCCCAACTCCACAACAAGCTGCATCCTTCACCTTGAACCCATAAGCTTCAGCATTGTCACGCAGGTCAATGAATACTTTGAACGAAGCACCAAGAGTGAAGATAGATCCAGGGTTCTCCGCATTGAGCCGATAAACAAGAGATTCCAGTCGTGAATTGAACATTTGCACCAAATTGTTGGAGGTGGCCTCACACTCTCCTGGAGGGGAACGGTCTCTGCCTTGTAAAACAGGTGTGCAGCCAATGGGCGCAACCTCTGCAAATAAGAACTTTCTGAGGCCCAAGCTATGCAGTTCCTGCATGCATGCAGATAACATTTCCCAAGTTAAGATATATATGCAGTAGCTGATATGACAATTAACTACAAATGATATAGTTAGTCAGCTGTCGTCTCTCTTACCAGTACATAACCACTATAGAGCTTTATCAGGAGATCAGCAAACTCTTGAGGCGTATAAATGTGGCTGCTTGTGTAAAGCGTAGGTCGCAAATAGTTGTTTAGGTAATCATTAGCACCAATAGCCACAACTACCAGAGCCTTTGCCAAATAATTGCCGTATTCCTCCTTTTGCATTTGGCTACCGAGTTGATTCAAGGTATTTCTGAAGTTGCCAATTTGTTCGCTTAGTGGAATTATACGGCCCTGTTCATATTTTTACATTTTTTATTATTAACTTTTGTTGTGAGTAAAATGAATCAGATTCAAGTATATAAATGCTATATATGTCAACTGGACATTACAAAATGATATCCTGTGCCTTGAAGAATTCCTGCCCCAGCTGAAGCGTAATTTACTCCTGATAGAATGTTGGCACCTTTGGCAATGGTATTTGCATAGGATGGAATAAGAGGTAATCCCAATAATTCACCTGCATTAATCGGAAAGGAAAAAGATAAGTAAACTAGCAAATGACCCTGTAAAGAAAAATTTGACTTGATAGGTACCTATAAAGTCTGCAAGGATTTTCCCATTGCTGAATCTTCCAGTAGGTTCTATATCAAAATCAACACCATAAGGCCAATAGTTGGCTTTTGCCACACTTTTGATGAAATAAATGTTGTTTCCAGGGTCATTGAGTGAATCACCAAATACATACATTGCTGTAAATAGTGGCTTTGCAGTTGTGTCAATGGATGAAAGAGCTATGGAACTGGCGCTGATTAACAGCAGAACCGACAGACAAACTGCTCCCATCATCTTTATTTACTATGTTTTTCTTACTGTAGGGTGCAACTTCTATTTGCTACTTTTTCTATATGCTGTGTTTCTCCTCAATTCTAAACACTTGTTTATATAGCCATTCAGAGGAGTAAAGAAAGTAATTGTCATGGAGAAGAATTGAGCCCTATCCCATAGCTAGCTTCTAAATACAGCTTGCAGGATTTTTATTTAATGCACTCTATATGTAGCCTTGTATCTTTGCTAGCTGTTTAACTAATGAAGCTTTCTTTCTTTGTGGTGCAATTGAGTTCGAAGCTAGCGTGTAAGATACAAATAAATACAACAAATTAAGAGTTTTGTACTGCTTTTGGTATAATTGAAGAAGAATAAACAAGGTGGGGTTTAACGCATGTTTAATTGTTGCCATACGCCGCCTTTACTTAATGGCTAAATTAGTACTAACTTTAATCTAAAGTAGATTCGGACATATAGATTACCCCCTTTTGGCGTCCAGATCTAAAGAAAACTGAACTAAGAAATCTTGGGTTTCCTCAGAACCATACAATTATTTCCAGCACAAATTAAGCCAAATTATGAAAACACCACATCCCACATTGAAGGAGAATATAATGAATAATGTATGATCAAGAAGGCCAATGCTTAGGTTGGCGATCTGTGTTACACTGAAGAATGCAGCTGCATAAGGTCGGCCTCATGGGATTTATTGTGACTGACAATTATTAATCATAATTGTGGAAAGTCACAGAGATGGTGGTTCACAGATCTGGTTAAAATTATTGTATTTCGCAAAATTACAAGAAATAGTTGATAATGATAGTTTTGATTCTCTGTTTTAATCTTTGTTTGTCTCGTGTTTCCTGAATAAATTAGATAATATAAATTTAAGATTAAATATAAACTGGAATAGAAAAATTGAAAAATTTTATGTGAGGCTTTATTAGTTTAAGAAGCAATAATTTACGCATTTGAACTGATAACGTGAGTTGATGTTGTGCCCAAAAAGAATACACTAAGCAAATAATTTTCCAACTTTCACCGCATGATGTAATTGAACAGAAAGATCAAGTTATTGTTTCAATATTTTTTGAATTCAAGTATCGGAAGCTCTCAGCATTACTTTGATTTTGTCTATTTTCTAGTGTTTCTCCATACAAAAATTGAAGTATTATCAGAGAGCTTAAAAAATCAGATTGGATGGGGCGGTTGGGCCGATTGAACCGTCGACAATTTTATGAATCGATCTAGTTTTAAATAAAAATCAATAGATAAAAGAAACCATCCTATTTTGTCTAAACTAGCAGTCAAACTGTTTTAACTGTTGATATGTTCACAGTTTATTAAAATCATTTCGATCATTTATTTTATTTTCTTTTCTCTTCTTCAAATTTTTGCATAATTAATGCTTGTTTAATTTTAATTTTTTTTGCCTAATGCACGAACCTCTAAAGTTAAGGTACACCTTATAAAGCAAAAAGTCTAAAACACTTAAACAAGTCTACAAAATAAATTTTCCAAATCAGATTTAACATCCTAATTTTTAAATCCGATTAGAATGTAGAAACCTTTTTTCCCTTAGCCAACCTATATGCTCTTGGCTATCTTTTTTAAGAAATTCTAACTTATGAAATTAAATAATATAATTTAGGCTCTTTACGTTACTAGAAAGATCCATGTGTGATGCACGTGACTTTTTAATTATTATTATTATTATTATTATTATTATTATTATTATTATTATTATTATTATTATTTTGCATTTTTTTTCTATAATTTATATTCTATTATATTTAATTCAAATGCTTATCAAAGTGACAAATAAGAAATAAAAAATAAATTATCATTTGAAATTTTAAAAGTGGTTAGGCCTTTAACATAGTTCAAGAAAAATTTAAGGTAATATATATCTTCTTCTATGGAATTCGCACCGTGCATACGATCTGTTACATTTTTTTCTTTCTTCCATTATAATATTTACTCCAAATATAGCATTCTACCAATATCTATATTGTTTGAATCCACAATAAAAGATGTTGAAGAACAATTCCTCCCCTTGTCTCTCCTTTTAGGGTTTTGTGCATATTGTAATTCAGATATTAAATTTAATAGGTTATGGTGATAGTAATTGATCTTGAAGTTTTCAATTTTGTAACACCCCTAAAATTGGGAATTTGAGAAAATAAGGATGTAAAAATCAAAGAAACTGGTTGATCAAATTTTAGGGCTCGAAAAATACTAAGGACTTAATTGCATGAGAATTAAAAGTTTTGGGGTCAAATTCAATTTGAAGGGAATCTGATTGAACAACGTTTAAAAGCTTTGAGGATCAAATTGAGAATATTTATGGTCAAAGGGGTGAATGTTAGGCACTAAAATAGTTGGGGGTTAATTGGAAGTTAGCTAAATTTTAGAAGGACCAAATTGGAAGTTGGGAAGAAATTTTGGGGTCAATTTCAAATTTTAGAAAGTTAACCTTTAAATAGCAAACTCCACCCCCATTTTCATCTAATTCTTATATGCAATCCTCTTTGCCTTCCTTTGCAAACTCTCCCCAGCGATGACGAAACCCACCAACTTTTACACCAAACTCTTCCTCTCAACATAAGGATTGCATTGGTACCAAATTCTCCCCAAACCACCCGGTGGAAGGCCAAAAAGATGAGCTCAACAACAGCAAGCTTCGAAGGTGATGAGTTGCCCGTTATTGAGACTTCGATCGTATTGTGCTTGTTGAAATCCATGTGTTGCTTGAAATCTCAATTGTTATATGTTATCTGATGTGCATACCCCTATGAGGGTTATTGCTTGTTTTTGTTTTGGTACCCAAAACTTTCTTTGTATTGTCAGATTTCTATCCCTTATACCTAACCTTGCTAGCTAACCCTATGTTCTTGGTGTCTGTGAAAGCAATGCTTGAAATGGTCTGGTAAACCTATTTATGTTAAAAGTTTTCCTAATTTGATCATATGTCTTATTTACTAAAATAAGCCTTGCCAACCATTATTGAACAGTGTTATGCCTTGTAAATTGCCATTCTTGAAAGTTTCAAGATATTCATGTGATTGCTTTAAAAGTTGAATTATTATCTATTGGCATTATATCTTTTCAACACATGGGACGCCATGGGTGGTTTTCACCCAAAGGGACACCACGGGGGTTTGGGCCTAGGGCTAGGTCCAAAAGATGGCCAAGCAGAATGGATCGACAGAGACAGCTCTTACGGCTAGTACCCACCTACGATCTTGACTTACAAGTAGCTGGCGGTAGCAAACTGTAAGTGATGAGATCTGGCATGTGACCAGCCATGCCATATATCAAGTTATTACATGCCGAGTTGTGTGCTTGAGCAAATGGAGAGATAAGGAAAATTCTTTTATGTTTAGGTTAAAGCTATTGTATTGTTATCTTGTAATCGTCAAGATGCAATAAAGAAGGATGCCAACAACATGTTTCGTATTTTTATGAGTCTAAATTTGATTTCCATCAATCATGAATTGATTATTTGATTTATTATCAATGACCATGTTTATTGCCGTTAAAATTCAACATTTTACCTCTATCTCTTGTTATGTTTTCCCTTACTGAGTCCTTAAGACTCATCCTATTTATTATTCTTTATTTTTTTTCCCAGATAGGTCTAAGTGATATGCAAAGGCTCACACTTTGATTGGAAGTTATTTTGTAATAGATTGTTTGTTATGATTGTACATATAGTCTACACTTGATCGAGATAGTATCTATGAGATGTTATGTGAATATTTGTATGAGACCTAAGATACTTGGTTGTATATTCTATGCATTATGGAGTGATCTTTTAGATTAGTGCAAGTTGTTTTTCAGGTTTCTTAATTATCATTTGATTTAGATTTCAAGCTTAAATTGGTGGCTCCTCTGCTTAGGGAGGTACCCTGAGTGGGGGTCACACAAGTTTTATGTCATTATGTTGAAGAACCAACAATAGAATGTTTTCCTCAAGGGAATTGCTACAAGATCGATAGTGGAAGCTTGATCCCTGTATAAATAAATTATAATTTGCAAATATAAAAATTTTCATATTAAAATTTTGATAATAAGGAGTAGACAAATATATAATCATATTAGTTTATAACTTTAAATTTTTAATTGAGTAGGAGTTTCATGGATTTTTTTTATTACTTAAACTTTGTATATTAATAGTAAAAAGAAAACAAAATATCCCCTCCCAATATAAGAGTAATAAACAATGGAATAAACAATAAAATAAGATATAAACTTGTTTATTGTTCTCTACCAATTGTTGCACTACTTGTAAGAGTCACATGGATAGATTCATTCTTCTAAATTGATCATGGGATGTTTTGATATATCTTTTCTTTGAATGTTTGGTGTCATCTTATGTCACTTTTTTTGGAAAAGAAGTTGATATTGCAATAGGTCATAACATTCTTAATAATGTATTATTGTATGTTTATGACCTTCGTGTACACTGATAATAATATCTCGTTCCACTAATATATTATGATTATTTCCTTCAACCAAAATAGTGGCATGCATTTGGAGAATTATAAATTAATGTAGTCTAATTTCATATTTTTTAAGATATAGAGTTGAATATCATTCATCGAAAGGTAATTATTTAACATTCTAAAAAATTTTGCATATGAATTTATCTCCTTAAATTTTATGAGTTTCTCATAATTGTTTTTGATAAATCTGATTCTTTTAGTATTTTCTATTCTCAATCTCATTTTCTATTTTGACAAAATACAATTGAATGTTACCATGCCTATTATAATTTGGAATTAATTGTGAAAGATCCTAATATACCTTGCCTAGTTGTGTTTGAAAACTCCACCCTTGTATATGCAAGCTTTTTATCTAATTTCACATCAAATGAACTAAAAGAGAATGTGCAGTTAAGGACTCAATTTTTTTTTTTTTTTAAGTTCATGACTCTCTGAAAGAGAAATAAACAAAAATTTCTAAATAGCCATGCATGATGATGTTTTAAATATACATACATACATATATATATATATATATCAAAATTACTAAACCAACTCAATTTATTCAAAACAAAAATTTATTGATTTCTTACCGTTTTAGGAACCCTTTACTGACAAATAGAATAAGGAAAACATATGAATTGAACAATGACTAAAATAAAATATATTTTAAAGAATTTAACATTTAAAAAACATGATTTATATGTATCTTTTATAATAAAATGACTAATAATAGCCGACTATTGAATTCTTTTATTTTTGGGTGATATTTGGAGAAACATTTAGTTTTTAATTTATTCTTATCATTCTCAACGAATTAAATTTTGGGCCAATTTTTATTCCATAATTCTAATTTATTTTTTTTTTATTTTTTGTTAATTAACAAGTTCTTTTTGATTTTTTAAACAATAAATTTCAATTCTTCTTTTATGAAGTAAATTAAAAATATGATTCAAATGATTTAGAGATATTTCTAAATTGGTTTTCTCAAAATTAGATATTACTTACTTAATCTTATATTTTTAATGAACTACCTGTTTTTAATCTAAAACTAGAAAAGAAAGAAAAAAGAAAAAAAAATCTCATGTGTTCAATTTATTTATAATGATTCTATTGCCATTTTACTATCCTTTTTAGTTAAGTCAAAAATAAAGAAAGTTAAATTCTAGTTAATTTTAAAAATTTAAATATCAATGTGTCAAATAAAAAATTATATTATTTTATAATTTTTTCTTAAAAAAAAGTGTGAAAATTGATTCTTTAAAAATTTGCTAGTTCATACATATGTAAAAGTTGGATTATGAATTAAGTTGGCTATTAATTTAATATGTACTCAAATTTTTAAATATAATTCATTGTTTAAAATAAATATTTGCATTTTACTAATTATTTAATATTTAGCAATATAAAAAATAAAAAAATTTCTTGTTGGATGCTATGTATTTAATGAGGGATATACTATGCACCTAGGGGTATATATTCTATAGGGAATGGATGAAGACATATGTGCTAATGTGACATTTTACCTAGTTAAATGTATTTATCAATATTCTATTTTATATATTGATAGAAAACATTTCAGTATGTCATATTAATATTATTATTAAATTGAATAAATATTTTTTAAAATTAATAGTTTGAATTACATAACTATCGATCCAATAAACATGCTTTTTTGCAAAAATTCAAATGTTAATTAAATAGGATCAAATTCAAGTAAATTATATACTAAGTGAATTATATCTGTTATGTCATTGATGTATACTTTAAGAGTAAATTGCATTTTTGGCTTCATAAATTAGGTCAATTTGAATTTTGGTTGTATTCTTCATCAATTTCATACATTGTATCCCATAAGTGCTTTCTCTTTTCCCTAAAAATTTGAGGACTGAAGATAGTTCCCATCCAAAAGTTAACAGAGCAACTCATGTGCCACTCTTCTGCCCATTAAATTGTGCTTTTCTGGTCTCATAAGTTAGGTTGATTTTGAATTTTGGTCCCAACATGAGCTCCAGTAGATTTCATGTTTATGTGGATCAACAACTTCATTGAAAAACTACAAACGAAAATTCAGATAGAAGATTACATGGTTGTGCTTTCATTAATAATGGATGTGATTTCTTTGCTTTGAAGACCTTTAAATATGTGAAAGAGCAAGATAAGTGATACTAGGGTTACTTAGGATGTTGGATGCCATAGAAGAAAAGTACTTAAAATTTAAAAACAAGAAAACTATGTTGGTGTGTCTATTGGTATTTTCTTGATTGATGGTTCTTCACTTTATTGGGATCAAAAATTGAAATGGGCATAACTTATAAGACCAAAAAAATGCCAATTTAATGACAAAAAAAAAAAAAAGGATACTTATCTAATGCAATGTGTGAAACTGATAAAAAATGGGACCAAAATCCAAATGGGCCTAATTTATGGAACCAAAAATACAATTTACACTATACTTTAACAATATTTGTCATATGGTTAGTTAAGTCATGCAAAACTTGGTCTTGACAAGGTCTTCCTCATCATTTGCCATGCCTCAAGTAAAGAATTAATTTGATCCTTCAAATTGTTATTTGATAAAGATAAATTATATATATTTCTATCCTAATTATTGAAAGTTAGTAATGTCACATCAATATTTTAATTGAAAAACAATTTATTTAAAAAAACTAGTTAAAGAAAGAAAATTTGAGAGTATTCTTTTTCACTGCTTCTAATAGTGCTATCAACTATATATTCTTTTCTCTTTTGGCCCACTTTTTGTCTCTCAACTTAAATAGGTAAGGTTAAGAACTTTTCTTGGATTTGTGATACATTATGAAAGCATTTTTTCCTATTAGTTTTCAAGAAAATAAAATGTTCACATCATTATATGTAAGAATTAACCAAAATATATTTTAGAAATATATATTATATATATATGAAAAGATAAAAAATTCAATAAACTTAGTTTATTCTTTTTTATTATCATATTAAATATAATATTACGTATGAGTTTGGCACCTATTTTGATATATAATAAATATTTTTTTTTGTATTATTAAGGAAGATTTCATATTTGTATGAATGCATTTATGAAACATCATTCTTTTTCCTCATTAATTAAATATGTGATTGTAAAACTCAATATATTCTTTTTTATTGTCATATTAAATTTACTATATTTGAATTGAACCCATATTGTGATATATAAACAATAGTTCTTTTCTTATTTTTGAGGAAGAGCACATAAGGAATAGCTATACAAATGTACTTATGAAGCATCATTTTTTTCCTCATCAATTGATTTTTTTCTTAATTAATTTTGATTTAGTTATTAAGTCTAATTAGAATAAATTTTATTTGATTGTAGTGCACCTATAGCTTTGTTTGACTTGTGTTTTTGCCCTACAACTTGCAAAATTATAATTTTTGTCCTATAAGTAACAAAAAAGTTGTCCTTCTTAATCCTTTTCCTTCAGGAGCCAGCCAAAGTTGTCGAAAAAGCTGACCTGGCTCGCCTAGCATGTGGTAATTTGGAGTTTTTGCTATGCTAGATGGCCAAGTAGACATTTTTTGATTTTTTCCTTGCTTAGTTGGCAAAATGCATATCTTTTATCATTTTTTCATTTCAAATATATGATAGAATTTATATACACACATATAGACATATATTTTAGATATACACACATGTATGTACATATATGTTTATATAAATGTATATTTACATATATTTTATCATTATTTACAACATAATTTTAACTAACATAATTAAAATAACTTAATTAAATTTCAAACATATGATATAATTTATATAACACATATATACACATATTATACATAAATTGATTTATTTATATGAGTATATATTATAATTTATGATTATCCACTAATTAAGAAATAAAAATCTAACCTACCGTATTAAAAATATAATTTAAATTAATTAAATCTCAAATATATGATATACTTTATATGACACACATATATACACATATTATATATACACTAATATATAAATATAATTGCAACTTATGATTATTCACTAATTAAGAAATAAAAATCTAATTTACTATATTAACAATGTAATTTTAACATACATAATTAAAATAATTTAATTAATTTTATATACAAATTAAAAAATAAATTAA
>JACGDI010001904.1:211835-231684 GCA_014898725.1 Jacaranda copaia
GTAGTTATTAAAATATTTTCAAAATATGACCTGGGTTTATAAGACCTACAGCCTATGATGCTGCATCGAGATAACATTGAACTATTATCTAAGGATCATCCCTCCATTTGAGATCTTTATGGTCGAGGATCATAATTAAATCCTTAAACTCCTTCTGTTCAAAAGTTGTGAGAGAATCCTCATCAACTGAAAAGGCAGCATTAGAGGTAACATCCATGAAATAAGGTCTATTAGATCCTTCTAGCTTTTGTGACTGGCTGGTGGCAGATGATTTATTAGATTCTTCTAGCTAATTTCCAACAGGAGTTCTATAAGAATTCTCCTTGTTTTGCTTGGACTACAAAAATTCCGCCAAAAGAGGATCTTTGTAGATTGGGTCGGAAAAGGCATACGATACCTGAGAGACAGGTGAAGCTATTGGCTTCTGCTTGTCATGTCATATTAGTGGTCTGGCTACTCCTGCATTTCTTCCTCCTCTACTAGAGAAGGGATTGAAACCACCTTTTTTATTATGAGGTATCATTCCTGCAAAAACTCACAGGTGAGAAAATTAGGAAGACTATTATCAATTCCTTTTTTATAAATAATTTTAAAATCAAAAGGGGTTAAATAAGCATGCCCCCTTGCAAACATTTGTTTTGAAATATTATGTTTAAAATCCTTATTAAACATAAATTAGGCTGTCTGACAATCAATTTTAATTATAAAAAATTGATTATATAAATCATCTTGAAATTTAAGAACACATTTGACAATAGTAAAGATCTCTTTAGCTATAGTAGCATAATTTTTCTGGCTATTATTCCATTGACCAGAACAAAACCTAACAAGAACTTCTTGTTTATTGTTTGGGTTAATTTATTTAAGAATACTGCCATACCCTATATTAGAAGCATATGTTTCTAGTATTTTATACCAATTAGGTTTAGAAAGCATTAGACAGGGTAATTGTTTAACTTTTTCTTTAGTTTTAAGAATAGCTCGTGTATGATTGTTACTCCAAGGCTTAGGGGGCTTTTTTAACCTATCATATAATATAGTAGTATCTTGGGCAAGATTTTTATAATAAGGAGAACTATAATTCAAGCTTCCTAAAAACCTTTGTAATTGAGTTTTATCAGTTATTTTATTAGGTAATTTAGAAGCAAATTTAATACTTCTATTTATAGAAATTATTTTTCCTTTTTCATTATAATGACCAAGAAACTTAATTTTAGTTTGAAATAAAATCATTTTAGATTTAGAAATAACATGACCATTATTAATAATAGCTTGTTTAAACATATAAAGATGTTTAAAATGATTTTCAATAGTATTAGAGAACACTAAACTATCATCAATATAAACAATTATGAAGTTGCTATAGGGAATAAAATATCATTCATAATTTTTTGAAATTCTAAGGGAGCATTCTTTAGACCAAAAGGCATCCCATTCATTCATATTGACCAAAAGGAATGTTGACGACAGTTTTAAACTTATCCTTTTTAGTAATTTGAATTTGCCAATAACTAGATTTTAGATCAAATTTAGAAAATATATTAGCATTAAACAACCTCTCAAGTAAATCCTTTTTATTAGGAATGGGATATTTTATCCATTTAAAAATTTTATTAAGAGGTTTATAATTAATAACCAATCTAGGGGTACCATGCTCTTATTCATTATGTTTATTAACATAAAAAGCTGTGCATGACCAAGGAGATTTAGTCAGTCTTATAAGACTTTTCTGCTATAAGGATTCAATTTCCTTTTTGCAATACTCTAGATATTTAGAATTCATCTAGCAAGGTCTAGCTTTTGTGGGAATATTCTTATCAAAATTGTCTTCATAAGGAAGATCAACAATATGTTTTTTTCTATTCCAAAAAGCATTAGGGTGTTCATTACACATAGTTAAAGAAAATTGATTTTCAAGAAAAGAAATTTTTTCTTGTAACTTAGGATTTTTTAATTGATCATCAATATTAAGACTAATAATTTCCTATTTCAAGAAATTTATATGAGCAATTTTTGCTTTAAGCAAATCCTCAATTTGATTAAGGATTCTAGAAAAAGGTTCTGTTATGGACTAAAAATGTAAATTGTTACCATTAAAGGTTCCTATAAAACCTTTTTGATCAACCATTTTTAAAAGAAATATTTTCTTTAAGAAAGGTTTACCAAGTATGATTTGGTTAGAAATATTTTTTACTAATAAAAAATTTGTAGGGATACAATTTTTATCTTTACATATAAAAGCTTTTGATAATTTATAACTTATATCAAGTTTTTCATCATTAGCAAAACGAAGAATATGAGAAGTTTTTTCAAAATACCTAGCAGGTATTAAGCCTTCTTGAATACAATTTAGATCAGCACCACTATCAATTAAAGCAATTAATTCTTTTGAAAATTTATTATCAATCAAAAGATTAATTTTAACCTGCCATTTTTGTATCATAACCACTTCTAATTTAGAAAGAAAATCATCACCTTGTAAATTATCAGGAAAATTATCAAATAAATTATCAATTTTAGGCATAATTTTTTTACCTTGATAAATTTCTAATTTTCTTATTCTATCGTCAAGAAACATATTATTTCTTTTTATCTCTGCAACTTCCCTTTTTAAGTTATCAACTTCCTTTTTTAAATCATTAACAGTATTAGGATTACTACTTTTATTCCTATTTTCAAGCATTTTATAAACTTCAACCATTGAATAAGGTTCATTATCTTTATTATTAGAAATATTATAAACAAAATCTTCAATAGGTTTTGAAGAAGAATGAGTGTTCTCAATTTGATCAATTATTTTAAACCTTAATATAGGATCTTTAATTAATTTAAGAAATTCTAAAGTATTGTTATTATCAATCACATTCAGTTCAGAAAACTGTGAAATAATATTATATAAACCTTCATTATTAGAATTACTGCTATCATTTTCAGAATTAACGCAAGACTTACCTTCCTTGCAAGGATTGCATTCGGATTTTGAACTATCAAAATATTCATTTAAAGAATTAATATTAGAAAAGGTATAACCTTTATCTTCTTCATCAGAGGACCCAAGCATAAGTTTACATTTGTCAACATAATGACCTACTTTGCCGCATTTATAACATGCACCATATTTTTTGAATTTTTTATGAAGTTTTTTATTAGACTTTGTTTTCTCCCTATCTTTATCTCTTTCTTTTTCATGAAACTTTTTCCTAAGTTTTTTCTTCCTACAAGGAATATCTTTATCTTGTTGAATTTTATTATTATTAAGTGGTTTAGGGTTTTCCATACCAAATTGACCACAAATATGACCTAATTGTTTTCTTTCTGTTACATTATTATGCTTAATTTTTTGATTTAATTTTATTTCATTACATAATGCCAAACCTTCCTGAATGAAAGTTCCAATAATCTTGCCATAAGTATATTTATTATAATCAATATTAGTGTCATTTTGCCTAAGGTTTTTTCTAGTTCTTTTAGCAAATAAAGAAGGCAAACCATCAACAAATTTTGATTTCCAATGAGTACTATTAGACTTAGGAAGTTCCATTACTTTAGAGAGAAAAGTGTCTGTATACCACCTGAATGATGTAAGACTCTAACACTTTAAATCATTTAATAAAGTTTTAATGTGTTTAGAATTATTAGTCCACCTACCAGTGAAGTGTTCTATAATAGTGACAATGAGTGTATAAACAGCATTTTCAGAACGACTACTAGTTCCTTCTTGTTTTTGTTTAACCTTATTAAAAATTTATTCTTTATTTTCAAAGGTAAGATAATATCCCACCAACCTTTTAATTAACCAGTAAAATCAACGATTATAATTTTATCAACAGTTTTATTAGAATTACTATTATTTTTACAAATTATACTATACATCAACATTCCCATCTAAATTCCATTCATAAATATTTTTACCGGAATAAGAATTATTAGGAATTAAATCCTGCTCTTCATGAAGAACATCTTGGGGTGTAGGACAAGGATGATAATAATAAGTCCTCATAGTTGGTCTATCAGCATATTTTTGAAGTTTATTAACTTCCTCATTAACCTCTCTTTTATAGGATTCTTTATCTAAGTTATTATTATGAAGGCTTGAAATCCTAAATTCAGCAAATTTTTTAGTTATAAGTTTTTCCAATTCAGAAATATCTCTAAGCTTGAAATTATCAATTTTAGGAAAAGGTTGAATACTAGGTATAGCTATTAAATCTGGTGAAGGAGAAGAGATAAAAGTTTTATCAATTTTTTCTTCAAGATCACCCATAAAGTTACTAAGTTTATTAATGTTATTTATTACATTAGTAAGCCCTTGATCAAGTTGGAATAAACTTTCACCAAGAACATTTAAATATAAATTAGCATAATTTTGTTGTCTAATAAGAACATTCATATTACAAATAGTGACAGCAGCATAATCACTATCTAACATTTTATGAAATGCAAAAAAATAAAAATTATTATTCCCTTCTATATTAAATGGGTCTTGAGGAGGAAATATAGATTTTTATTTTTTACCATTTTCAAAAATATAAGTCCTTTCTAAAAGAGAAATATAAAGCTCAATATAAGTAACGATAAACCATAGTACAAAAGGAACAAGTTGATCCTTTTTAGTAACAAATTTATAAAATTCCTTTTGAAAATAAGATTTTTGTTCTTAGAGAAATTTTCAAAGAACCATTTTCTAAACAATTCCCATCTATCTATATTTAACTGCTATTTGTTTAACACATCTTCTATAAATGAATTATCTAAGAGGAAAATATTTTGTAAAAAAAAAAATTGTATGGAAGAAATAGATCTTCTAGTTAATATTGATCTTCTTAATAAATGGACAATACCTAGAGAGGATCCAAAATTAATTTACCAGTTAGGTACTTTTGAAAAAATTGGTTTAAAACAGGTTATTAAAACAACTAAGGAATCTATTCCTCTTGATAAAGATGATATTTCTTTACATTTACTGCATAAATATGATATTGATAGATATAGATCTGATTATAGATTTTTGCATAATGGTTTAATTCAAATTGCATTTAAACCACTTCTCTTGATAACTTACCTGATAGTTTTGTTGCAATTTTGTGGGATGCTTGAAATTTAGATTGGAAGCATTCAATCATAGATATTATACAATCCAGTTTGACACATGGCCCAATTTATTTTGATGTTTGTCCTAATTTATAGTTATCTTAACTGACATTAATATTTTACATGCTTTGACATTGAATGTTAAATTACATGGTTATAATTATATGCCTAATACTGAAACAATATGTATTTGTTATCGTATTTATTATAAACCTATTTATACTTAAAATCCTATGTGTAAAATGATTAATAAACATAATAATGAAACTATTCTAATTGAAACCAATTTTTGTAAGCCTCATATCACTACTAAGAGACCTATTAAATGGGAT
Organism: Jacaranda copaia; assembly: GCA_014898725.1. Taxonomy (NCBI): domain Eukaryota; kingdom Viridiplantae; phylum Streptophyta; class Magnoliopsida; order Lamiales; family Bignoniaceae; genus Jacaranda; species Jacaranda copaia. The sequence goes on from JACGDI010001904.1 coordinate 217,259, forward strand.
GAAGTTAAATTTTCTGATAATTGGAAAATGGAAAAGGTTGTTCCTATTCAACCTATAATACAAACTGAGGTTAATAAACTAATCCAAACTCCAGATGGAGATGTAACTATTAAATTTAAATCAAATTCTCATAAAATGTTAAAATCTTCTAGATTTGATAGATCTTCTTTTTCTTTCTTAGATCCAATTGATTATACAGTTGAAAGCCCTAATGTGTCTAGAGCTTCTACATCTCAAATAAGAGAATCTATTCCTGAAATTAGGAAAGATAATAATTTAGAAACTATATTTGAAAAATTAAAAATCTCTTCTTCTAATATTGTTCATGGTATTTCTTTAGAAGATAGTAATAGTAATAGTTCAATTGAACCAACTAAATCTGGAATGGATTTTTCTGTGAGAAATACTCGCATTTAATTTTTGATTTTAATGGTTAAAAATAAATATGATTTTAGCCCTGGTTCTTCTAATAGAAAATTTGTACAAACAGAGTTTAATAAAGATAGATGGGAATTGTTTAGAAAATGGTTCTTTGAAAATTTCTCTAAAGAACAACAATCTTATTTTCAAAAAGAATTTTATAAATTTGAGTGACCTTAAGAATATTTTAAGTAGTAAAATTTTAATATTTTCATATATGTATGTATATGTGTGCATATACATAAGTGAAGTGAGTGAGTGAAAATTGAATGAGTGATGTAAAAGATGGAGTGAGAAAATGAAGTAGGTGCGCCTTTTAAGGTGTTGGGTTTATTTTGGATGAATTGTGAGTGGTTTTTTGGGTAAAAAATTTTAGGCTATGTTTGGTTACCTTTTGCCAAAACAAATTTATTTTGACAAAATGTAATCAAACATATAGTTTACTTTTCTACCAAAACATTCAATATTAATATCAAGATACCCCTCCAAATCAATTAACTTATTACCAAAAATCCCATATACATACATATACATATCATAATATTTTATCATTATTTTTACAATTACAAAATCATATCCAATCATCACATATGCATATTATATAGTTTGTTATTATTATTTTTACAATAAAAAAATATTATTCAATTCTATTTTCACCCTAAAACCTAATAACAAAGTATTGATTTTACTGCTACAGTAAAAATTGTCTCTTTCCAAAATATAAACAGACATACCAAAATTTTTCAAAATAATTTTTGTACTATTCCCAAAATTTAAACAAATATACATCACATTTCCCAACACAAATTTCACATTCCCCAACCCCACTTCCAAAATTCATATATAATCCAAAATGCATAATTCATATCCAAAATTACCATAGTGTTTTGGGAAAAAAATTGGGTAATGTTCCTACATTTTGAAATTTTTTAGGAGTTGAAAAAAAAAATTCCCAAATGTAGAAGAACAGTAAGGGCCTTTACCTTCATTTTCAAGTAAGCCTTGCTCTAGCTCCTTTAGGGGTTATTACTTTCTTAGTGGCTCAATACATATACTCGTTATCTACTTATGCATTCATAACATAAGACTTTACTACTCAAACTGCATTATATACTCATCATCAATATATCGCAAGAGATTTTATTTCATCTCCTATTATATTTTGTGAACAAGTGTTTGTTAATTATATATGTTTAGAAGATGAAATATAACTTGAAATACATGATTCAAAGGACCCATTTATTAATTTAAAAAGTAATAATTTATTATTGTGGTATGAATTGGTGCATTTGAACAACCTATGATCGCATTAATTTTATTACGCATTTTGGGAGAATAAATTATTAAAAAATGTGAAAGTTATTTTTTGATATGTTTGTTAAGGTTTTGGGGGAGACATTTTTACTCTACTGGTCAAATTAATGCTTTTTTATTCGATTTTTGGAGTAAAAATGGAATTGAGTAATTTTTTAATGTTAGAATAATAATAAAAAATATATAATGTATATATATAATATACATGTATATATTAAAGAATGTGTATTTTGAAGGAAAAATGATGATATATTTGATTATGTTTCCCCAAAACAATGTTATTCGGAGAAAACACAACCAAACAAAGCCCAATTCTTTTTATTGATATTTTTTTAATTCAAGTGTCTCGTAGCATCGGTTGGATTTTGATTTATTTTCCGGTGTTTCTTCACAAAAAATTGAAGTACTATTAGAGAGGCTAAGGGCCATTTGGTTTTATTTTCTAGAGACATTTCCATTTTCTAGTGAAAAGGAATAATGAAAAGTTAGTTGTAAATATATTTTTGAAATTGAAATGTTATTGGGATATTTTGTTTAAAATGTAATAATTATGTGGGGTTGAAAATGAGTCATAGTTGGATATTATTGTGTTTTTGTATTAGAAATTGTACAAATGAGAGCAAAAGAAAATAAACTATACAAATGGAGAGAGTGTAAGACTGTGTTTTGGAAATATGTTAAGAATAAAAATATATATGAAAATAAGGGAGAAGTCAATAGCTTTTATTTTCATTTTTAAGAGAAAATGAGAAGGGGTTTTGAGAACAAAATCAAACGAACACTAACAGCAGGCCAATAGCACAATTCACAGTTCTGAAAAAGTGTGACATGTTGGGTGGCCATACTCCCACATGGGTAGAAAATACTACTGGACTGGAGAGTCTGTAATACAAAATAGCTGTCAAAACACATCTTTAAATCACGCAGTTGCGCGGTGAGCACAGAGCGAACTATTCTTTCGCCTTTTACTAAAGAATACCGTGTGCTCGCCGCAATTCAAGCAGCATACGCCACTTTTTGGAGGGTACTTTCCTTTTGGGAAGGTCCCAACAATTAAGTCTAATTTTGTTATGACATACTGAATAATTAACAGAGAAAATCTGTCATAAAAGTGTAGATCTTATTGAATAAATAGTTTTCTCAGTGCAGTCCACTGGTTCAAGTTGAATTTTAATTCTAAGATACACAACGACGACAAAGATAGGCCAAATAATTGTGGAATGAAGCTAGTGTATACTACCCGGGGTGCAATTGCCTTTGGAAAGAATTTCAAGTTTGAGCCGCAATTGACTCTGGAAAGAATCTCAAGTTTGAGCCTGTAATATAATATATATATATATATATTTATGTGTGTGTGTATGTAAGCTCAAGGTCATTCATTCGACTTGATTTGATGAATAAGTTTAAGTTCAACTCAACTAAGTTTGAATTCTAAAGTGAGCTTTAAAATATTACAAGCTCAAACTTGAAATTTAAGTGCTATAAAATGTTAAAAAATTTCAATAACCCATGCTGATAAATTATAATATTCAATGTTCACTAACACATCATAAATATTTTAAACCATCATAAGCAAGCTCACCAACATTAATAACCATCATAAGTTTATATTTATATATTAGTAGACATATATTAATAATTAATAAAATAAAAATAATATTAAAATTATATAGACTTGTAAGAGTTAATTTTAAATACAGACAACTTCAAGTAGGTCCAAAATAAAGATTGAGCTTGAAAACTCGAGCTCAATTTACAAAGTTCACAAAGCCGGCAATCCACACAACTCATTTGCATTTCTAACTAGACAGGTCAATGCCCATGGCGGCTTAAGTTGACAACCTCCATTGCATTTAACGAGGGTGCTAGTTAATTTTTGGCCCAATTGATCGAGCCTACATTGTAATTTATTTTTGAAGGGCATGCCTTCACATGCCCGCACCCCAGTTCGTGTCCAAATCATCTATGGTAGCCGCATGTGCTGTGGGATTCTCCTAGCTAGCTGCATAGTTTCCAAAAACACTCAACACCTGCAGCCTGACACGAAATGTTAACAAATGATTTTTGATATGTTTACGGCTGCCTGCAGTTTTGCTACATTCTGCCAATCTCCCTTCCGCATCTACTAATTAAGTTTCATAGGGACTCCCAGGTATCTCTACCCAAGAGTTTAATAAGTTATTTTGTCACTTGACTTCTGTTTTTGCACCATCAACTGAAGCACCTAAATTAGTGTGATTTTTTCTGAGCGATTGAGAAATCAACAAATAGATGAAATCTTAAACTGCTTGTTATTATTGAGCATTTCAGACAAGGTAAATCTGCTATTGTGGGATGGACATTTGTTTTGAGAATTCAGAGTTGTTTGCTGCGGGCAAAAGAAGATGGTGGAACTGTTGGCGAGTTTCATATCCCACATAGAAAGCACTACTAAAAAAATGTCTTTTTGCGACGGATTTTTTGCAACGGAAATTTCCGTCGCCAATCTGTGATAGAAATTTCCAACACAAATTCAAAACGGATTTTTTGCGTTGCAAATCCGCCACAAATTTTGTAATTATAATTTTGAAAAAACAAAATTTGCGATGGAAATTTTGGTTGCAAAATTTTGAAAAGTTTTTTTTAAAACAAATATACACATCCTATCAAATTAAAACCTATAATTATCCACAATATCAATAAATCTTTGTATTATGTACCAATCATTCCATACACTAATATTTAAATATTGTTTTACATAAATCACAATAATTTTCTAACTAAATTAAAAATCAAGCCCAATAATATAACATTGTTCAACATATAAGTGAAGCCCTAATTAAAATATAAAATTTACAAAATAATGCCAAAAAATTATCTTACAAGGCTTATACTAAATTTCAATGCTTTGAGATATCTAAACCTGCAATATTAAAATAAAAACAAACTTACAATAATAAAAAAATAGAAACAGAAACTAAACTAATAGACAATTCAATACATAATCAAATCATAATCGAGCACAAAATTCATAAAATATAAATTCAAATCCTAATCAAATATGTAATTCACAGAATATAAATCTAGCAAAATCTTACAAATAATTCAATGTAAAAGCTTATAAATCTAGCATAATCTAACAAATGTAAATCTAACACATTATTTAATATAACCAAACATACATCTTATTATATACCAATATATAATTTAATATAAGTCCAATATATAACTCAAATCCTAATTGCACGTATAATGTAACAAAATCTAGCACAAAATTCAATATAAACGCATGATCTAAACATATATAAATCCTAATAAATCAACATATAATTTAAAGTTCAACTTATAACTCAAATCCTAATCAACATATAATACACAAAATATAATTCTAACAAAAATTAACAAATAATTCAAATTAAATGCATAATCTTAACACATATAAATCTAATACATAATTCAATATAATCAAACATTTATCTCATCATAAACCAACATATAATCCAATATAAGTCCCACATATAACTTAAATCGTAATTGCATATATAATTCACAAAATATAAATCTAATAAAATCTAAATTTTAACATATAATTCAATATAAATGCATAATCTAAATACATATAAATCTAATGCATAATTCAATATAATTAAACATACATCCAACATAAACCAACATAATTTAATATGAGTCCAATATATAACTCAAAACCTAATTAAACATATAATTCACAATCCTAAGTATGACATGATTTAAGTTAGGAAACTTATATTGTTGTTTTTGGATATGTAAATTTGGATTTTTATTTTCACAAAAATTATACAAAGAAATAGTGATTTTGTCTTTAGCTATATTTGTATTCATTGGCATGTTCCCAAATCGCATTCATGGGCTTCTAAAAAATGTTTCTAAGAGGACAAACATACATTTACCTTTAAAAAAACAACTAATAATACTTGTAAACATATTATATAATGGCACATAAATACTCCCCCTTATACCCATCATCATCATGTAAACAATTACAAATCAATTAGCAACAATTGAGAAGGTTCCACCCTTCTCCCAACAACCCATCCTCTTTCACATTTCCACCAATTCTAAACATTTCTAATATATAGTACTAAAAAAATATATAAAATCAAAAACAGATATGCAAATTTACCTCTAAATGTTTCACACAACTCAACACTTACAAAAAGTATCAACCACCATCAAAATAGCCTACAACATTAGGCACATGTTACAAGTGCATATATTTGCGACTTAATTCCATAAACTAAATTAAAATTTGAAAATATAATATAATTCAATATACAACACCATAAAATTTAACTCAACCCAAAATTCTAATAAAGTTTTTAATTCAAATAAAAACATAACTCTAACAAATATAACAACATTTAATACGAATATAAAATTTACCTCAAATTTTAATTAATATATAAATTATTATTTATATTAAATAAATTATATTACTAACAGATAAATAATTTTGAGTTTAACTAACCCATAAATCAAACATAATCAAATTTTAACTAAAATTATTCAAACATAATTAAAATTTAATATAATTGTAAGAATTATCATGATTAATGGAGATAGAGCAAAATATAAATTTTCTAAACCTAAAACATTAAACAAATAACAACATTAGCATTTTTAAAAATTAAACTAATTTGAAAAAAGAATTCCAGATCTAACCTATGGCCAAATCTGGCTGGTCGTTGGCGGTTGCTGCTTGCCAGTAACTGTAGCAATAGCTTCCCCCGCCTGTTGGCTGGCCAGCGTCAGCGCCCACCAGTTGGCTGGTTAAATATTTAAAAAAAAAATAAAACAAAAAGAAGGGGAAGGGGAAAGGGGGAAAAAAGTTCTACCTTCAAACATTTGTGCGGGTGGGGAAGGGTTTTATCCCCATTCAATAATTTGCGACGGATTTAAATCCATTGCAAATGATTTTTTTTATTTTTTCCACTTTTTTGACTGATTTTTTCGTTGCAAATAATTTTTTATTTATTTTTATTTTTTTCCACTTTTGCGATGGATTTGGATCCATCACAAAGCTGCTGTTTTGCGACGGAAAAATCCATCACAAATATTGAAGTTTTGTGATGAATTTTTCCATTGTAAATTTTTTTTATTTTTTAATTTTTTTTAAATTTTGCCACAGAAATTTTTGCAACGGAAAATCCATCGCAAATTGAGACGAATTTTTTCTGTCGCAAAATAGCATTTTTTTAGTAGTAAAGAGAATACTGCTGACAAGGCTCGAGCAGGGGATATGACGAGGAGATAGTACTCTTTGCTCCATACTTACCTGGACAGGGTCAATGGGTGATCAAGAAGGCCCATGGCCTAGGTTGCTGACCTCCATTACACTTGGAAGGGTCATCCACCTAAGGTCAACACAAGTGGTTGAGCCTACGTCATAATTTGTGGTAGAGGGGGCCTGTATTCGAGTGGCCCTGCCCAATTCTAGTCCAAATTATTTGCAGCAATGCAAGGCCGACCTGTGGCCATAATAGAAATAATGGAACAACAATAAATCTTATATATAAATGGACCGTGGATATGCATGTCTGAACACTTATTCATTTGATACATTTATTACATGAATTAGTACACAAGTCCATTTTTATATTTCACCCTAAGGGAGCTAGTTTAGTTTGAAATCCTAGCCTTCACTTTCGCATTACTTGAGGTTGGAGTAAACCAGAGAAAAAACCAATTTGCTTTGTTTTTGCTTTCTATCATTCTTTATCTATCACTGTTTTGAGTCATTAATACAAAGCTGATTCCTATAGTCATAAGTTTCTAGAGATCACACTCCATCTATGGGGCTAGTGGAGGTCATCAGTCTTAGAAGATCACATCCATCCGAATAATGGGGCCCTTTTTTGTAGGTTCATGCATGAACCAGTGTGATCTCTCAAGACTCATGCATGGATTATGGGAGTCCAGAATTACTCACGTTTTTGGAATATTCTTGCATAAACTGTAAAATTTGGCATATTTATATATCAAAATTTTAAAAATTAAATAAGAAAATTAAGTTTAAATTGAGAAATAATTTAAGGACATTTTAGTGGGTGGAACGAGTCTATCCACTTTGGAGAAAAGGGGCAGGTGCGTAAATAAAATAGTTAAAGTTTATTTTTAATGTATCCCGATGAACACACCATTATAGAAAAGTTAGCTCAAAAGCTAGAGTTATGACTTGAGCTCCTAACTCTTTATTAGAGATGTAACTTTTCATTTAAAGAGTAAGTTACGAGATTTTATCCTATAATCGTGTGCTTAAAAGAAAGAACTATGATTCTAGTGAAGAATTATGTCTCATCAACAAAATTGCATTACACAACTATAAATAGGAGTGCCTAGAACCAGCCCAAATAATTGAAAATTGAAAGCATACATGCTAGTATTCTATTACACTGCATTGCACACTTATATACTATCCATTGGCACTGTGATAGGTGCAATATTACTTTACGGAGACTGTTGTAGAAACATGTCTCAACTAATACAATTTTTTGTCTTGCATTCAAGTAGGTTTTTCTATTCATTTTCTTTACTCAATAAATAATTTTTATGTATTTACATAATTTTATATATGTTTATATTTTAATTATACATTTACACAAAGAACAAGCATACACGCATACACGGTTTTAATAAAATTCTCTAACAATCTTAAGGTAATAATTTGTTCCGTTTCGTTGTGCTTAATTAATTTCCTATCCATAAATGTATGCCTTCCGTTTATGTGTTGACAAATTATTATATACCTTTCTGTAAAAGTAATAATAGAAGTTTGCCTGGGGACTTGTTTCTATTTTAGTAATCAAGTTTAGTCCTTGTTGTGGTTTACCTTAAATTTTGCTTAAGTAAGAATTAAGGAAATAAATTCTAGTTAATCACGTGTGGCTTGCCTACGTAATACAAATTGTAGTGGCTATAATTGTTTCATGTGCGTGATCAGTTTGGTTTTGAAATGAAATTAGGTTCTGATATATATACATATATATATATATATATATATATTCTGTGAATTTTACAACTTGCATAAGGAAATTTTTTCTTTTTTTTTGTGAAATTCATATTTAAGTAATTCATCTTTTTTCGTTGTGGCTTAAGTAATGATTGTTCAGAATATGCTAATATTTATACACTAATTAAGTATCTGCCTATATGTACTATTCGAATGGTTATCAGTCTTGGTTTATGTGTGGAACATCTGTATTGAAAATGAAATTCTCTGTTTTTTTTATATATACAGTTTGTCAAGACAAATACAATCAATTTAAGCACACATATTTTTAATCCTGTTTTTATCATTTAAACACATTGTTTTGGTTCTAAGTTGTTTACTTGATATACATTTGTTCAAAATAATAAATGGCCAATAATGATATGCCTACCATTAATATTGTGTTCAATGATAGTGGCGATGGAAATGGAGTTCAGACCACTCCAATTGCTTCTACATCTATTACGGTGGGACAAGTCAAGAAGTCTGGAAAATTCAACAGACATGAGGAGAGAATCCTAATATCACTAAGGTGGATAAACCATCCAATGAGGCAGGATATGTGAATTTATCAGCAGTTTTTTCCAAGGTAAACCTAGTTGAAAATTCCAATAAGTGGTGGGTGGACATAGGGGCCACTCGACATGTGTGTGCTAATAGAAATATGTTTGCAACCTATAAGGAGGTTGAGGAGGAACATTTGTACATGGGAAATTCCTCAAGCTCCAAGGTGCATGCAGTTGGCAAAGTAATAATGAAAATAACCTTCGGAAGAGAGTTTACTCTCAACAATGTGCTTCACATGCCAGAGATTAGAGGAATTTAGTGTCAAGGCCAATGTTAAGTAGGAGTGGATTTCAAATGGTCTTTGAGTCCAACAAATTTGTAGTTATTAAAAATAGAAGTGTTGATTCTAATAATAAAATAAATTCTTCTTACTTACTGGAGTTGTCTAATTTATGGCAACATAAATTAGGACATGTGAATTACAAGTCAATCTCTAAACTTCTAAACTTTGGCCTATTACCAAAACTAAATCTTGACTTAAAATCAAGATGTGAAATTTGCATTTGAGGCAAAAATGACTAAAATTCCTTTTAAGTCAATTGAGAGAAGCACTGAACCATTAGATTTTATTCGCACTGATATATGTGATTTAAAAATGGTGCAATCTAGAGAAGGAAAGAAATACTTTATAACTTTTATTGATGATTGCACAAGGTATTGCTATGTTTACTTACTTTTAAGTAAAGATGAGGCTTTGGAAGTATTTAAACAATATAAAAATGAGATTGAGAATCAACTTGAGAAGAAAATAAAAACTCTTTGAAGTAATAGAGAAGGGGAATATGTTTACCTATTTGAAGAGTTTTGTGCAAAACATAGAATAATACATGAAGTGATAGCTCTATATGCACCTCAATTAAATGACATTGCAAAGTGTAAAAATAGAACATTGAAAGAAATGATGAACGCTTTGTTAATAAATGCAGGAGCACCTCAAAACATGTGGGGAGAGGCATCATTAACAGCAAACCACATACTTAAGAAGTTACCTCATAAGAAACTAGAAAAGACACCTTATGAAGTTTGAAAAGGCCATTCACCTTCTTACCAATATCTTCGAGTATGGGGGTGTCTAGCTAAGGTAGGAGTCCTACCTCCTAAAATGGTCAAGATAGGACCTAAAATAGTTGATGGAATCTTTATTAGATATGCACAACATAGTGTAGCGTATAGATTCCTTATACATAAATCTAATATAGATGGCATTTATGTTAATACTATTATCAAGTCAAGGAATGCAAGTTTCTTTGGAAAAAGGAAAAAGGACAAATCTCAATTAAAAGACCTCGAGAAGTTCAAGAATCGGACAAAGAGGAAAATGAACTTAGACATAGCAAGAGGGCTAGAATACCTAAGTCATTTGGACCTGATTTCTTGACTTACATGCTAGAAAGTAAACCACAAACTTTCATAGAGGCTATGACAATGCCAAAAGCTCCATTATAGAGAGAAGTAGTAAATAGCAAAATTAAGTCCATCATGCAAAACCACACATGGAAATTAGTGGATCTTCCTCCTGAAAATAAACCCTTAAGGTGTAAATGAATTTTTAAAAAGAAGATGAAGGCTGATGGTACAATAGATAAATATAAGGTGAGATTAGCGGTTAAAGAATATAGACAAAAATAAGGTCTTGACTACTTTGACGCTTATTCACTAATGACTAGAATAACATCCATTAGGTTATTGATTGCATTTGCAGCTATCAATAATCTTGAGATTCATCAAATAGATGTTAAAATAGCCTTTTTAAATAGTGATTTAGATGAGGAATTCTATATGAAATAGCCAAAAGGGTTTGTTTTTCTAGGACAAGAAAAGGTGTGTAAATTAGTGAAGTCTTTATATGGCTTAAAACAAGCACCTAAGCAATGACATGTAAAATTTGACCAAGTCATGCTTGCAAATGGCTATAGGATCAATAAGTGTGATAAATTTGTGTACACCAATGGCACCGCTTCTGAGCACGTCATTGTGTATCTATACGTAGACAATGCTAATTATGGGAAGCAACAATGACATAATCAAAGAGATAAAAAGTTGTTGAGCAAAAAATTTGATATAAAAGACATAGGAGTAGTAGATGTGATCCTTGGGAAAAAATTATAAAAACATCCTATGGGTTGGCACTAACATAATCTTACTATATAGAGAAAGTGTCACAAAAGTTCATGAGATAAGAACATAGACATGAGGAAACTCCGGTAGAAGCAAATCAATGCTTATCACAAATAAAAATGAGGCAAATACTCAATTAAAGTATGCGTACATAATTGGGAGCCTCATGTACATCATGAATTGTACAAGACTTGAAATAGCATATGCTGCTTGCAAGCTAAGCAGATTTACTACCAACCCAAGTCAAGAGCATTAGATTGCACTAATTAAAGTCTTAAGGTACTTGAAATATACCTTAAGTTATGGGTTGCATTATACAAGATATCCAACTATAATAGAAGGTTGTAGCGATGCTAATTGGATATCAGACTCCAGTGAAACTAAGTCTATAAGTGGATATGTTTTCACTTTAAGAGAAGGGGTTGTCTCATGGAAGTCCTCCAAATAAAACTATATAGCTAAGTTAATTATAGAATCTGAGTTCATAGCATTGGACAAGGTAAGAGAAGAAGCAGAATAGCTATGCTATTTCTTGAAAAATATCACAAATTGGCCCAAACCTGTGCCTGTAATTTTCATTCATTGTGATAGTCAATCGACAATTGGTAGGGCACAAACTAGTATGTACAACAATAAGTCTAGACATATATGTCGTAGACATAATATCATTAGAAAATTGCTCTCTGATGGAGTTATCTCTATTAATTATGTGAGATCAAAAGAGAACATTGCAGATCCGCTAAACAAAAGGGTTAAGTAGAGAGCAAGTTGAAAAATTATCAAGGGGCATGGGACTTAAGGTTATAAATTAAATGAAGCACTACAATGGGAACCCTATCTTTGTGACTGGAGATCCTAAGAAATAGGTTCAAAGGAAAAAATAAGTTGTTTTGTCCTAACGTGGATGCACTATGGGGGTCCAACCTCTATCTTATTCCTATGATAAGTGGACAATGCCACCTGCAAAATGTTTATGTTAAGCTTTGCTTTTAATAGCTCTTATACCTTGAATTCTTCAAGTGGAGGTACAGCATAAACCTCTTAATATGAAGCCACCTATGTGAGTAGGGACTGGGCTAGTCCTATGAGAATTTTTAAGGCTAAATTCTCATAGAGTACTCCTGAATCCTAAGAATTGTTCAGGGCCAAAATAAACACAATCGAAAAAACTTAAATTGACTATTAGGTAGAGTTGTGTGAAGTTCTATTGTCCTGGTGTACACAAAAAACCAAACAATTCAAGACATCGCATTCACTAATTAGCAAGTACATCCAATAGTTCTCACTAAGGAAGGTTCAAAGCCACAAGCCACCTATCTCAATGCAGTTTCGCTCAAGCTAGAACTCCTTCATGTGTGTCTACATTTATGTGCATAGTTGACAAGATAATTTTCTTATTCATGTGGGGGATTCTAAAATTTGGCATATTTATATGTCAAAATTTTAATAATTGAATAAGAAAATTGAGTTTAAATTGAGAAATAATTTAAGGACATTTTAGTTGGTAGAATGAGTCTATCCACACTAGAGAAAAGGGGGTGGGTGCGTAAATAAAATAGTTAAAGTTTACTTTTAATGTATCCCAATAGACACACTCTTATAGAAAAGTTAGCTCAAAAGCTAGAGTTATGACTTGAGCTTCTAACTCTTTAGTACAGATGTAACTTTTCATTAAAAGAGTAAGTTATAGGATTTTATCCTATAGTTGTGTTCTTAAAAGAAAGAACTATGATTCTTGTGAAGAATCATATCTCGTTAACTAAATTGCATTGCACAACTATAAATAGAAGTGCCTAGAACTAGCCCAAACCACTGAAAATTAAAAGTATACACACTAGCATTCTGCCACACTACATTGCACACTAATACACTGTTTATTACAGAAGAGTTCCAAGTTAGTAAAATGCGCTAGTTCCGTTTTATTGGAGTGCTATCTTAGATCGAAGGAGAGCCATTATATCATGGGAGCCTTCTAGCACCGTGTGAAGGACAATACTACCTTAAGGAGACTGTTAAAGCAACAAGTCTCGGCTAATACAATTTTTTATCTTGTATTCAAGTAGGCTTTTCTATTCATTTTCTTTACTCAATAAATAATTTTTATTTGTTTACATAATTTTGTATGTGTATATATTTTAAATATATGTTTACACAAGGCACAAGCAAACATGATTTTAATTAAATTCTTTTATACGAACTATTTAGTGATTGCAAAATGTGAGAAGCAATTGATGCATATTGACTAATATATCAAAAAGAGCTTATTGCGTAATTAGCAAACAAATTTCTTCTTCAGGATGGTTGGGGTTGCCCACTTGCAAGACGTTTATGTATTGAACTACTCGTGAGAGTGGTTTTCATGAAATTGAATTTCAGGATCAACTAGAAACCTTCTCTTGTGGATTGAACATTCTATTGTTTCCTTTCAGATAAGAACCTTAAAATCAAATGGATTCAGCTTACACAAAGCTACTGCAAAGTTGAAATTCAAATTAAAAAAAAAAAGAAAGAAAAGCACCATCAATTTAGTCTACAAGGGGATCGGGCAGATTAGCCCCACTAGTAGCCAAACCTAAGGAAAACTTTGATGGAGAAATCTCGAGTTTCCTATGGTTATGGGGAGTTGATGGCTAACAAAATTTACATACATTTATTTTCAGCATAAAGCCAAATTATGAGAAACTCACATGTCACATCCCACATCGTAGACGAATATAGGTGACAATTGGCATTACAAGAAGGCCCATGGTCAAGGTCGATGACGCTAATTGCACGTGGGAGGGGTGCTTGCCAAATATCAGTCCTAATAAGGTTTGGAGTTCAAGATGTAGGGATAGGATGAGCTGACTCAGAATTACTAATCTTATTTGCAAATTGATATTTCATGTACTAATGATGGTTCACAGTTATTAATATGATAAGAATTATTGTATTCAACAAAGATTACAAGAATTGGTAGTTCAAAGACAATTTAAATGTTTTATTTCAATATATATATATA
>JACGDI010001904.1:231784-278644 GCA_014898725.1 Jacaranda copaia
TTTAATTAAATATTATTTATATTATTACTAAATAATTCATTTATTGAATAACATGTTAAGTTAATTAAATTTACTTATTAATTAAATAATATATTAGCTATATTTAATATTTAATGTATTAATGAAATATTACAGTAGTTCATTTAACAAATAAATTAAGATATTTTAATTTGATATAATAAATCAATTAATCCTCTTTAAAAAAAATTCTTCACTAAATATCAATCTTCACATTTATTTAAAATTATAATAAAAAATGTGATTATGGGTGATATTTATTTAATAATCTATTAAGTTTAATAAATTAAAATTGATATGCTTAAAGTAATTGTTGAAAGAAATAATTAAATATATGTAAAATTATTTGATTATTACTAAGTAATTTATTTACTAAATAATGTATTAATTAAATAATAAGTTAAAGTAATTAAATAACTTATTAAATTAATTAAACTAATTTATTTAAATAACTTGTTATTTATATGTTAAATATGTTTCATAATTTATGTATAATTAAATATTACATTTATTTATTTAATAAATAATTTAAGATGATATAATTTCATATAATAGAATATTATTTTTTTTAATTTGATGAATCTTTACTGAGTCTAATTATATATATAAATTATTAAAAAGTTATTTTATTTTAATAAATAACTAAGTTTTATTTATACATAAATCATAAGTAATGAATAGTTAAATAATTATATTTTAATTAATAAAAAACAATTAGTTTATAATTAATGTATAGTAATCAAATTTTTTTATAAGTCGATATTAACAATTATGATATAAGCTGATTTTTTTATAATTAAGACATAATTATGATTTCATAAATAATTGGCACATTTTCTAAATTTTCTTCCAAAAATCCATTCCCCTTAAATTTATTCTCAAAATGGCCAAAATGTAAAAGAACATAGTGTAAATTTAATAAAATGATAAAAAACTTCAATAACATTCAATGTTCACCAACTCATCATCAATACTTTAAACTATCATAAACAAGCTTTGAACAATAATAACCATCATAAATTTATATTTATTTATTAGTAAAATATATTACATGAAATAAAAATAATATTAAAATTATATACACTCATAAGACTTTAATTGAGATATCGGCAACCCAAAATTAGTTAAAGATAAAAGCTGGGCCCAACACATTCAACAACTGCAGCGTGACAAGAAATGTTAATTGGGACTTTTCCAAATAAATGACTTTTTGATATGTGCACAATTGCCAGTTCTATTGTATTCTGCCAGTCTGCTTTCCACATCTGCTACTTAAGTTTCATTTGGACTTCCACATAGCTCTACCCAAGAGTGTTATAAATATATTGTATTACTTGACTTCTGTTTTGCACCATCAAACATCCAAATTACTGAAGCACCTAAATTAGTATGGTTTCTGAGAGATTGAGAAATCGACACACAGATGGAATCTTAAACTGCTTGTTATTATTGAGCATTGCAGGCTAGGTAAATCTGCTATTGAGGGAAGGACCTTTGTTTGAGAATTGAGAGTTGTTCGCTGCAGACAAAAGAACGTGGTGGAACTGTTGGAGAGTTTCAGATCCCACATAGAAAGAGGATAACACTGACAAGGCTCGAGCAGGGGAGGGGTGCCCGCCTAAGGTCGGCCCAAGTGGTCGAGCCTACGTCATAATTTGTGGTAGAGGGGGCCTGCGTTCTCGCGGCCCCTCCATAACAGTGCAAGGTCTTATGTTTGTAAGGCCATTATTTGAATTTCATTCTGTGCCCATAATTGAAATAATGAAACTGCAATAAAGCTTGCAAGCCCAACACGGATGTGCATGTCTGAATAATGTCCGTTTGATGCATTTATATTGCATGAATTAGAACTAGTTTACTTTTATATTTCTCCCTAAGGTAATTTAGTTTGAAATCATCACTTAAATTACATGTGGTTGGCGAAAAGCATTTTGCTTTATTTTTGCTTTCTAGCAGTCTTTATCTATGACTCTTTTGGATCAATCATACTTAGCTGATTCCTATAAGTTTCAGGAGATCACACTCCATCTATAGGGCTGGTGGAGGTCATAAGTCTCAGAAGATCACATCCGTCCATATATATGGGGACTTTTTATACAGGCTCATGCATGGGTTTTTAAGAGTCACCAAGAATTACTCTCTTCTTTGGATTATTCTTACAAACTATTTAGTGATTGCAAAATAAGATAAGTAATTTATACATATAAGACTGACAGATGAACAAGAAACTTATCGTGTAAATATTTCTTGTTCAGGGTTTGACTACACGACAGAATCTTAGGATCAACTGGAAACCTTTCCTTGTGGATTGAACATTCCACTCTCGATCCAAAAAAAAAGGAAAAAAGGGATTGAACGTTCTATTGTTTCCTTTAAGATAAGAACCCAAAAATCAAATGGATTCGGCTTTACACGAAGCTAGTGCGAAGCTGAAAATCCCGGGGGGGCACTGTAGATTAGGCCCACTGGTGCCAAAGGAATACTTCGATAGGGAAATCTTGAGTTTCCTATGAATATGGGGAGTTGATGGCTAACAAAACTTATTATTGTAAGACTCACTACCATACATTTGTTTTCAGCATAAAGCCAAATTATGAGGATCCCAACATGTCACATCCCACATCAAAGGAGAATATAGGCAACAATGGGAGATCAAGTAGGCTCATGGCCAAGGTTGTGAAACTCCATTGCACTTGGAAGGGACCTCTTCCAGAGGTTGATGACCATAGTAGATTTCAGAATTTAAATTGATATTTCATGTACTAATGGTGGCTCACAATTATGAATCTGATAAAACTATTGTATTCAGCAAAGGTTATAAGAAATAATTGCTCAAGGACAATTTTAATATTCTTAAGTATCTTTTTGATACAATTTTGCAACATGATGGGATGATTTATTAAATTATATACTTATTTTATCAATTCATAATATAATATTTTAATTGTATTAAAAATTAATTATAAGGAGTATTTCTTTCATGACAAAATAATTATGAATTATTCATATGAGGATGGATGCTATTTTCAGTTGTTATATGTTGTGTACTACAAATAATATCAATTTGTGTAGCTACGTTATGCTTCAAAATAAAAAATAGAAGCTAGCTGACAAGAAGATATGTCATTAAGAGGAATAATACTTTAGCCAAATTTTACAAAATGTTGTACACATGAGTTTAGCATTAGACACTTGATTTCATTTCAAGATATTTAATCCGAATTAATACTTCAAATTATATGCACTTAATTTTAAATAAATAATTTATTAATATTGTACAAAGCCCAAGATGTATATTTTAATTATGAAATTATTAATAATGAAAAAATACGGGACTTTGACAAAATTAAAAAAAATAAGATTTTTTTATTATTAATTCAAAATTACTTTTTTTGAATTCATTTAATTTTACTTAATTTTTTTTGAATGGACCTATTTTGAATCCATTTGAAAACCATTTTGAATCCAAATTTAATACAACCTGTCTAAAGTCCAACCCACTAAATCCCATTTTTGAAATGTTGAACCCAACCCAAAAACATATAGGTTACCATGGGTTCTATCCCAAATTGACACACATAGATACAATTAATAATTCACTTCATTTTCAAGTAGGCATTGCCCTATCTTCTTTAGGGTTTATTACCTTCATGCTAGCTCAATGCATATACTCTTTACTACTTATGCATTCATAGGACAAGATTTTACTACTCAAGCTGTATTATATACTCATCACCAATATATATCACAGGTGATTTTATTTCATCTCCTATTATATTTTGCAAATAAGTGTTTATTAATTATATAGATTTAGAAGATGAAATAAAAATTGAAACACATGTTTAAAAGGACTACACTTATTAATTTAAAAATAATAATAATTTATTACTATGGTATGAATTGGTGCATTTGTAGAGCCTATCACATGAGTTGTAGCAAAAAGGAATATAGACTAAATCATTTCCAACTTTGTCTGCATGGCTCAAGTAGGAAGACCAAGTCTTTTTATTGATATTTTTTTAATTCAAGTGGCTCGCAGCATCAGTTGGATCTCGATTTATTTTCCGTTGTTTCTTCACAAAAAATTGCAGTACGATTAGAGATGCTCACAGGCACAGCAGGGCCAATTGCACAATTCAAAGTGCTGAAAAAGGGTCACATGTTGGGTGGCCATACTCCCACATGGGTAGAAGATACAACTGGACTGGAGAGTCTCTAATACAAGAAAGCCGTCAAAACACATCTCTGTGTCACGCAGTTGTGCGGTGAGCATAGAGCGAACTATTCTTTCGCCTTTTACTAAAGAATACCGTGTGCCCGCCGCAATTCAAGCAGCATACTCCACTTTTTGGAGGGTACTTTTCCTTTTGGAATGGTCCCCAACAATTAAGTCTAATTTTATTATGAAAAACTAAGTGATTTAACAGACAGAAAATCTGTCGTAAGTTGCAGCCCCGACGATCAGAACAAAGTGTAGTTCGCATTGAATAGTAAAAAGTTTTCTAAGCACCATCCACTAGTTCAATTTGAATTTTAATTCTATGATACACAACGACGAAGATAGGCCAAGTAACTGGGGACGAAGCTTGTGTACACTTGACCCTATAATATATATAAGCTCAAGATCATTCACTCGACTTGATTTGATAAATAAGCTTAGGTTTCACTTGACTAAATTTGAATTTTGAAGCAAGTTTTAAAATATTACAAGCTCAAACTCAAAATTTAATTGTAATAAAATGACAAAAAAATTCAATAACCCATACGGATAAATTATAATATTCAATGTTCACTAACTCATCATAAATATTTAAAATCATCATAAGCAAGCTCACCAACTTTAATAACCATCATAAGTTTATATTTATATATTAGTAAAACATATATTAATAATTAATAAAATAAAAATAATATTAAAATTATATACAAACCTGTAAGAGTTAATTTTAAGTACAGACAACTCGAAATTGGTCCAAAATAAAGATTGAGTTCAAAAACTCAAGCTCAATTCACAAAGCTTACAAACCCACACAGACTCATTTGCATTTCTGACTAGACAGGTCAATGCCCATGGCTTAAGTTGACAGCCTCAATTGCATTTAAAAAGTGTGCTAGTTGATATTGACCCAATTGATCGAGCCTATGTTGTAATTTATTTTTCAGGGGCATGCCTTCACGCGACCCCTCCCTAGTTCAAGTCCAAATCATTTATGGTAGCCCCAGGTGCTGTGGGATTCTCCTAGCTAGCTGCATAGTTTCCAAAAACATTCAACGCTTGCAGCCCGACAAGAAATGTTACCAAATAATTTTTGATATGTGCCTGCAGTTTTGCCACATTCTGCCAATCTCCCTTCCGCATCTACTAAAAGTTTCAGTGGAACTTCCACGCATCTCTACACAAAAGTTTAATAAATATATTTTATCACTTGACTTCTGTTTTTGCACCATTAAATATCCAAATTACTGAAGCACCTAAATCAGTATGATTTTTTCTGAGAGATTGAGAAATCAACAAATAGAGGAAATGAAATCTCATAAACTGCTTGTTATTATTGAGCATTGCAAGCTAGGTAAATCTGCTATTGTGGGAAGAAAGACATTTGTTTTGAGAATTGAGAGTCGTTTGCTGCAGACAAAAGAAGATGGTGGAAATGTTGGAGAGTTTCCTATCCCACATAGAAAGAGAATAACACTCACAAGGCTGTAGCAGGGGATATGAGGAGAAGGTAGTAGTCTTTGCTCAATACTTACCTGGATGGGGTCAATGGGCGATCAAGAAGACCCATGGCCTAGGTTGGCGGACTCTATTGCACTTGGGAGGGGCACCCGCCTAAGGTCGGCCCAGGTGGTTGAGCCTACATCATAATTTGTGGCAGAGGGGGCCTGTGTCCATGCGGCCCCTGCACAATTCTAGTTCAATTCTCCTGTGTCTTTTTGTTGCAAGAATGTGTAGGGGCTTTCCTCTGAATATCTGATCTATATTGAAGCTTACATCTCTCAGTTGAAAAACTGCTATGATTTGAAGTGTGGATGTGCTCTGTGGTGAACAACACCATTCCCAACTTGGTGAAACAAGAGATGCTATGTTCCTAAAAGGCAATTTTTTTAATGAAATAAATCTGGAAAATCTTCCAATTTCCACATTGTAAAACGGGAGAAGAAGAGAATATCATCCAACCGATACCTTAATCTTAAGTAGCTTCATCCATTGTGCAATATTCCCACAAGTTTAGCAGAGTACTTGAGCCAAATTTAATATGGCATCAAAAGTATCGACCCATCTTTACACTTTTGCTTTGTTTAGCACAATGTTCATTTTGCGTGCTGTATGATTCTTGGTCACACATTAATTATAGTGTTCATAGAGTATTCTACTTGATAATATTTCAAGTCTATATCTTTCGTCATGGATATTCGACCATATGAATGCAATAAGTACAACATGTTTTTCTTGAAGTCTCCTATTTTAGCTTAAGTTGAACACGTCGAGTTTTTACGTTCAACTCCCCCCTCCACTCTAAATGTTAAGGATAGAAGATATACTTTGTGTAATTTTTAAGTCTACAACACTGGTAGTGTCAAATTTACTATCTTTTATGTAGCGATATGGTAGATTTCATTATTTTAAATCGAAAAGAGCAGCCACAAGATGTTTGTCAAAGAAAAAGGGCTCTTCATTTTCAATTTTTTTATCAAATATTTTAAATCTTGAATTGTCATGAGTTTTATTGATATTCATTGGTTGAAACTCTTTAGAAAGGAGTCTGTTTTTATAGTCTCTCTATGTAAATCGTGAATCAATTCATCTTTTTTTCCATTGACTCGGATCTGCCATTCCTTCTTAGAGGAAGAAAAGAGAAAGATTGGAGTAATTATTTATGGTGTTAATTAATTTTGGAGTTACTCCCTTTAATCTTTTTCCCATTATCACACGCTTAGGTTGACTACCATCAACTTGGTGAGTCTATTTTCATGTAAGCAGCGCATTTCATCAACAAATATACATCCAGAATGGAAGGTTTTGTGTCTGTTATTAGTTTTTCCTTCTAAATTGAGACCCATAATTCAAATAGATAAGAGTAAATTAATGAGTTCGAACACTATTAAACTCTAAGAAGAGTTATCTACTTAAATATTACTCTTACTTATCTATTAACAAAAATAATCTACACAAGGAGAATTTGCAGTGTGTTGGGAGAAATTAGTTCAAGAAGTAGTCAATATACTAACATGTCAAATGATAATGATCATGACAAAAACCATCAACAACATATTTTTGTAAAGAGAATGACACCTTTCCAAAGAGCTTTTCCTGACACAAGTGCAAGGACCGTATTCTAGTTAAGAATCACATGGAGGCTAATTTATAAAAATATTGTAAGAAAAAATAATGTTTACAAAACTATCGCTATCCTGGGTAGATTGCAAAATTATGGTAAGGAGTGGCTGAAAACTACATCTTTAACCAATGCTTTCAAAATCGGATCGGACAATGAACCGATGGTTACTAGTTCAACCGGTTCGACACTAGTCTAACCGGTATAACGTCATAATGGCATAATAATTATATTTAATTTTATAAATATATATAATATTTTAATATTATAAAAAAATAAAACCTTCAATTAATATAAAAAGAATATTATTTGAAAAAAAATTCAACTTACTTAATTTTAACTATTTTTAAGTACATTTTTTTATAAAATAATACTATTTCACAATTTATTAACTATAAATAAATAAAAAATAATGTTTCATATTGATTTAAGTAATCATTTGTTTATTGCTTTAATTCAAAGTAAAAATACATTCTTCTACACTAAATATTTAACATAATTTAAGAAAGATTAAACAAAATAAAATAACAAATTAAACATAAGCATTCACATATAACTACCACTTCATTAAATTTCAAGAAAATAAATTCATGTTTCAAAAAATTACATGTCCAAAATCTTTAATCATAATAGTTAACTCATAATTTTTCTTTTTTTTTTCACTTTTTTTATTTGTTAAAAAATATAAAATTTTCAAAAAAAAAAAAAATCAAGTGAACCGGTCCGATTCAACAGGTTCTTGACCGATTTTGACATCCATAGGTTTTTATGCTTCAACCAGATCGGACTGGCCACCAATCACCGGTCGGACCGACCTGTCCGATCCGATTTTCAAAACATGGCCTTTAACTATCTTTTTTGTTTGTTTGTTTGTTTTTTTTTTTGGAGAAATTAAGAGGGCCACGCCTCTTAATTCAATTACACACTGTCCAGAGGCGTGGCCTTTGAATTTCTTTCTTCATTCTTCTTCTTTTTTTTTTTATAAAAAATATTACTTGAAAAAAATCAACAAATAATGAAAACCAAAATACCAAAATTTTTAATTTTTAATATTAATATGAATATATTTATTATATATATTAATATATATGTATATTAAACCAAAATATCAAAATATTATATTATATATTAATTAACAATTCGATAATTCAATTTGACGTGGTTAACTGGTACAAAAAATTGAAATTGAATTGAATACCAATTTTTTTTTTTAAAAATAACCAAATACCGAATCAATATTTTTTTCATTCGGCATTCGGTACAAACTAAATTTCGATTTTGATTCAGTTCAGCCGATTTACCAAATTGCGAATACCCTTAGCACCACTAAAAAATTAAAAAAAAATAAAACAATTAAAAAAAATTCCCAAGCCACACCTCTCGGGATTTTGGGGCAACAACATATAAATAAAAAGCAAAAAAATAGAAAAGATAGTTAAAGCATGGTTTACCATGCCTTACCATAATTTTACAATACCTTCAAAACCGCGGTAAATTTATAAAAATTATTTTTTCTAACAATATTTTTATAAACTACCCATGTTAAGCATAATCATTCAAACTCTTTTCATTATTTATTGATTGTTTTAGTAAACATTTTTTATGAAACAAAATAAAACAATAAAAATAATTTTAAAAAAAAAGATATAACCCAATGGCCACGTTTGTGAAAGGGTATTTAATTAAGAGGCGTGGCCTTAGGCCACTCCTCTTAATTCCTCCCATTCAAATAATAAAAAAAAACATGGTTAAAGGCGGCCATGCTTTTTCATAATTTTACAAAACTCAGACGAATGCGGTAGTTTTGTAAACATTATTTTCTCTTATAATATTTTTATAAATTAGCCATCACATGAAGCTTGGCATTTATTTCCAGTCAGATTGTTACGGCCAGTTTGGTTTATTTTCATTATCATTTTTTATTTTCATCATTTTTAAAATTTAAAAAAGTAATTAGTGAAAATGAGTTAAAAATAAATTTGTATTTGAATAAGTTGTAGGATAAGTAATAATTATATTGGATTTAGTAAATTGTAAGTGGAGAGAGATAATGTAATAAAATAGAGAGAGAAGATATATATATATATATAGAGAGAGAGAGAGAGAGAGAGATTATGGGGAGAAAATATGTAAATTATTGGATAAAAATAAAAAATAATATTGAATAAAAATATATAAAAGTAATATATTTTAATTTTTAAATAATAGAAATGTGAAAGCCAGTTTTGGAAATGAAACCAAAAGGGGCCTATGCTTTTAGCCTTGGAACTCTCAGCGAATGACCAGTTCATACCGCAGTCGGGAATTCCTTCAGACAAACGATTGTTGCCAAGATTTATGGATATCCAGTCTGCTTTTTGACTTGGGAGTGATGCATGGGTCCAGAAATTTGATTGTGGGACAGATCAAAATTTGATACATTAGAAGAAACGGGTGGTAATGGACCCGGGATCAGATTGTTGGAAATTGATTACAAAATCCACAATCACTCAAGTGAACCAGATTGGCAATGACTATTGATCCTGTTGGGCGCGCATAAAAAATTGAGTTAGAAACGAATTCAATTTGATTTACCAAGAATTCATAAATCAACTAAAAACTTAAAAACAGAAATGGTATTCGACAGATATTAAAACACAGGGACATATATGTACATGGTTTGACAAAATCTCTATGTGTTCAATATAAGAGAAATATTATCGATATACAATAATTTTTGAATTTAGTATAATCAAACCCTACCATAGGACTGATCAACAATTACTAGTAATTCCGAGTTCATGCAGGCACGTTGCAACAAATTCAGGATGGTTTTGTGGGTTTGGCTTATCCTTGTGAGATCACAACCCTTCATCCCAACTGTTATAGCACGTGTTTTGCCCAAAATACAACAGGTGTGATGGCTTGATATCCTCCTCATCTTCCCCTGGCTTATGCTGTGCATTGCAGGAAAAATTGACATTGTTGTAAGAAATAGAAGTGAAATAAATAAAGGATTTTCATACAACCTGTCAATGCATATTGATCAAACCAACAAAACAATCAGATTCCAAACAAACAGGATCTCTTCTACTTACATATACCTATTATGCTTTTCACCAAAGATCTTGTCTCTCTCTTACATTTTTTTGGTAAAATCCTAAATCTTCATTTACATGGTTGTCCAAACAAGGAAAGTAAAATCCCTTTTATTCTTTTTGGATATTTATCTTTTTCCTGCCTCCTCGTTTGAAGCAATAGATTCTCCGAATTAACATTAAGTATGAGAATGGTGATAATCTAATGTCCAAAATTTGAATGAAAGAATCCGAATTGACAACAAAGTTGAAGTTTCATATAAGCACCGAGGAAGCAAATTGCCTTGTTTTTGCTCTCTCATTCGTCTCCGCTCTCCACGGATCTTGTTCTTATGATTCCTTTTTATTTATGTTGACAAAATACAGCCTGTAATTCTTGTCATTAGATCACTGCAATTTCTTATTTATGATCCATTTCATATAATTTGAATTATAGGCTGACTGCGTGTGGCCTTTTAGATATTGTGAAAGGGTGGTTGGGCTTTTGGAAACAGCTCTTAAGTCCCTGTATGGTTTGTCGTGTTCAAATGCTTCAAGAAATGTTAAATGGGATATTTACAAAAAAACTGTGTTTTTTTCTTTTTTTCTTTTTTCTTTAATTGAAACAATAATATTTCAGGCATTAAAATGAGATTAAGAAGTCGATATAATATGAAATCTTAAACTGCTTTTTATTACTGAGTGTTGCAGGCCACGTACGTAAATTTGCTATTGTGGGAATGAGGACCCTTGTATTGAGAATTGAGAGTTGTTTGCTGCAGGCAAAAGACCATGGGTGGGAAGGTTCACGTCCCACATCGAAGGAGAATACTTTTAACAAGGCACAAGCAGGGGATATGAGGTGGAGGAAGTACTCCTTGCTCCATACTTACCTGGATGGGGTCAATGGGCGTTCAAGAAGGTCCATGGCCTAGGTTGGCGACCTCCATTGCACTTGGGAGGGGTGCCTGCCTAAGGTCGGTCCAAGTGGTCGAACCTACATCATAATTTGTGGCAGAGGGGGCCTGCGTTCGCGCGGTCCCTGCCCAATTCTAGTCCAAATTATTCACAGCAGTGCAAGTTCCACATGTCTATGAGGTCATTATTCGTGTTTCAGTTTTGCTGATGTAATTGTGAATTATTGGAACCAACAATTATGGATTTTGCATACTAAGATATGAAAGGGACCCCAAAGATTTTTAAGTTGGTAAGGTGACTCCAGCTTTATTGCAAATTCCCAGACAACCAATGATGTTTGGAATGTGATCCCATTTTCCAGCCCTGTTGCTTCATACCGTGCATTGCTAGGGAAATTGACAACTGTAATGAGAAACAGGTGAAACAAGGATTTTCATGGTGCTTGTCAACGATTATTGATCAAACAAGAAGACAAACAGATTCAAATAAACAGGATTGTTTCTACATATATACCTATTATGCTCAGAGGCCTTATATTTTTGCATAGTTATATGATTCCTGCCTCCTTAGAGGCAATAGACTCTTTGAACAAACGATAAGTACGCATGAGAATACAGATAATTTGGATGACCTTCCGCAAAAGAATCTAAATTGATAATAAACTTGAAGGTTATTGAGCGCACAGAGAAAGCAATTTGCTGACAGAATAATGTCTTATTTAGTCAGAAATTGTATATAATTCTTGTCATTAGGTCAGTGCAAGTAACTATCTATTACTTGAGTTACAATGAGACTTCCACATGTCCATCTAAGAGTGTAATATCTGAATCTAATTACTTGATTTCCGATGTCCAAATTACTAAGCACCTAAAACAGTATGGTAGTTTGGTATTTCAAAAAGGTAGTTAGAGAAAATGCATAGAAATAGTTTGGTATTTTGAAAAGGTAGTTAGAGAAAATGTATAAAAAATAGTTCGTAGTTGAATAAGTTGTTGAAAAAGTAATAATTATGTAGAATTTAGTAGGTATTTGTAGGTGGAAACATATATTAATAATAAAAATAGAAAGAAAATATATATTATTGGAGAATATGCTATAGGATAAAAATGAATTAAGATTTTGATAAATATAGAGATAAATTATTGAAAATTCATTTTCAAATGGTGAAAAAAAAATTGGAAATATAGGCATACAGGCCCTTAATTTTTCAAGTTTAAGTAGTTTTTAGTTGATTCTAATCTCGATAGCTTAATTCTGTATTGATACTGCTGAAAGTTGCATATAGAGAAAATGAGGGTTGTGCTGCTGAAGATTCGACCAAGGAGGTCGAGTACTTAGGATTGTATATAACTTTGTGCTTGGGATCTGCAACTACAACACACGTTAAACTAGCCGAGGTGTCCCCTGCTAAGGCATTCCGACGCTCAAGTTAGTTCTAGTCGAGAGGGGGAGATCGAACAGAGTATAAAGAATGTAAAGCTTGTAGTGTATGTGGCATTACTTTCAGTGTGGTTGGGCCTGGAGTATTTATAGCTTTTTGTAGGCATTATTTGACTCAAATACCCTTACCAGGTGTACTGACCTTTGTCTTTGCCAAGGGGTTGGGGGTCATTCCATGTTCAGATCCCGGTACTGTGCCAGGTGACTAAATCTTCTGTTTTCCTAGATAAACAATGCTAGTGGAGGCGCGTCTCTACCAAAGTTGTTAGCAGAGTTGTCAAAGTTGTCAGAATTGATGGCAGTGGTTATACCGGCCGCCACGTGTCATTAATGCGGGGCATGTAGTCTGTCAGACTAATAAACACAGCAAGGATCTAAGTCAATACCAGAGTGGGTCCTGAGGTCGATACTTGTCGACCAAACCTGAATACTCAAACTCCTAGAGTGGTCCTAAAGTCGATACGAGTCGCCCGCAAACCTTGCTAGGTGAGGTCGATACCGATCGACCAAATAGATTTACCATTCAACCTCCTAGACTGTCTCATTTGATGTTTGGCCTGTTGGGCCTATTGGGTTATTCCATATCATGAGTCCCTCCAACTCACGGTCCTGATCGAGCTTACTGATGAGAAAGGGCAGGGAGTTCATATTCGACCCAAACGATACTATGCTCAACTAGGGTTTTTGAATTTTCGACTCGGGTTTTTAAACTATCGACCTATATTTTTGAATTGTCGACTAGGGTTTGAAGCGGTTTCTTTGCATTTAATATGGCTATTAATGCGCAAAATATGAAGCGTATTGGGGTAGGCTATCATTATAGTAGTTACACAGATTCCCATGTCCGACTGCTTATAAATAGGGGGGATAAGTGGCTTTATTTACATTTTTGCTCTCTGAACTTCCGATCAAATCGCCATCTTTCATGCCCTTCAAGCTCCGCGCTTTACATTTGTGAAATCTTCACTGAAATGTCTTTGTTATTTTTGTACTTTTCTACCTTTTCATTGTAGAACCATGTCTGCTAGTTTGGATTCTGATAGCACTAGGTTTGAAAATATGCCACGTGGATGAGGGGGGATTAGGGTCGAGAGCACATTTGAGTCTAGTTCTTCTGCGAGCGAAAGCTCTAGCACAAGTAGCAGTAGTTCCAGTGGTGTTAGGGTAGCGTCAGAGGGCGAGGTTGGCCCTGTTGATATGCGTGTGAGTCGGGGTTGATTATTTATCCCCGACTATTACACAAAAATAACGTAAAAAATAACTGCTGCAGACCTAGTGTAAATCAGGGTGGCATATCATATCCCCGACGAGTATGAGATGGTAGCATCAGGGACCTAGGGTAGAATGCATTGACCTCCTCAGGGTTTTATAATTGTTTTCGAGGAGGGGTTGAAGTGTGGTCTAAGGTTCCCACTCGCCCAATCCATAGTCAACCTTCTCATAGGGTTAGGGGTCTACATCACCCAGCTTCTCCCCAACTGCTTTGCCACCCTGTATAGTTTTGATGTGCACCTCTTCAACTAGCCCGCCACCTTTGCTAATTTCTCCAACCTATTCTACTTTCCCATGTCCCGAAAGTTGGGCAGTAATGAAGAGTCGGGCTTTTACTACCTCACCGCTCAACCCCGAAAAATATTCTTGGTATCCTCCACCTCTTCTTATGGCCAAGAGTGAAAAAAATATTATTCTTATATCCAGGGGCTAAGAGTGCTCGCGATTCCAAGGGATTGGTGGAGAGGGCCTGTGGAGATGCCTGGTAATCGAACACCTAGTTGGCCCAACACCTTCATTCGGGATCTAGTCGGGTTTGGGCAAATGAAAGCCTCCATACTGATCGAGGAGAGGTGTTTGGTGCTGGCTGGTCTATCCCCTACCCTGCTCAACCTGTTTGTGGGTGATCAACTAGGTAGAAACTTTCTGTTGAATGTTTTGATTGCATGCTATCTGTCTGCTCGAATCTGATATTTATTTTCAAACTGTTTGTCCATGTAGATCAGAATGACATAATGGTCTGTAGCATAAATGAATCCCAAGTTCGAGCTCTAAGGGCTGAGGTGCGTTGCCAAGCTGCTACTGTTGCTCGATGCAAAGGTGCTGTTGAGCAGACGGGCTCAATGAGGTCGACATCTGAACTGCCGCCACCACAAATCAAGATGGCTCTTGAGACTCAGTCTGCTCGTGGGGAGAGGCCCGAGCCGAGCAGCCCCACGAGTTGGGGCATGAGGTAGCTGGTCAAACAAGGTGGATCAGCTCCAAAGAAGACTGCCGGAGGGAAGGGGCAACAGAGAGTGATGACAGGCTGGGACCTGTTTAGGAAGCCTGGGATGGTCCGATGTTTCAGCTCCTTTAATTATCTCCTCCAAGATTTGCCATGGACCAAGATCATAATATAATCAACTTGAATTCAATTCTCGATGGGGGGCTAACTTTCGTGGATGTTCTAAAATGGATGAGCTCTGAGCTTTTGGCAAACGACCAGCAAAAACTCATGAACCTGAGTCAGCTCGGGATGATGAAAGTAATATCCTATTACTGCAATGTGGTAAGTATGAGATCGATTAGTTTCGATCATATCTTTTTTGTTATGTTCTTGTTGGTTTGAGAATGACATTGTTGTGTTTCAAATAGGGTAGCTGGGTTACAATATGTTCCGACGATTGGAGATGGCACTGGCTGTCAAGGAGGAGTTGGAGGCTAGGGGAGAGATGGAGACTCTCAAGGTGCAGCTCGAGTCCTCCCAGCTTCAGGTCGAGCAGCTAAATAAAAGGGTGGCCGACCTCTAAAAGCAGCTCGACGCCAAGGATCAACAGTTGGTTTAGGCCGTCAAGGAACAGAGCCGCATGGACAATGTTATCAAGAAGGCCTACCTCGACCTTCAGGTGAGCTTTAGCTCCGATCGGGTAAAAGGTCACATGGAGGCGACTAACCAAGCTAAAGAGGCTTTCCTCCAGCATCTACCCGTAGTACGGCATGAGGTTGTCAAATAATTCATGGTCAGCACCGCTTTTCAGGATGCCAGCATGATTGCAGCCCTGGATGATGCCCGTGAAGCATATTATCAAGCCATTAAGCAACTGGAGCATATGAGCTATTGCTTGCTTGCTGAGGATAAAAATTGGATGAGCCTTCTACTCAATGATAAGATGGAGCCTTTCCCTGAGCCAGAAGAGGATAGCACTGTGCGGGCTACCGAGGGAGGACTTACTACCGACATGCCACTATCCAAGGAGGAAAAGAAAAAGATCGAGGTCAATGCTCAACTAGAACAGATATGTTTGGAGTTCGCGTTCATGGAGGATCTTGTTGCCGAACTAAGGGATGAACAAATTGACCTGGCACAGTATGTACTGCGATCGACTAATTTTATGGATGATCTTTTAGGACCATCGAAACCTCCTCAGGCAATCTCTCCGCTCGCCTGTGCGGTGCTTGAGCTAGAAGCACAATCGGCTGAAGGTGGTCAAGATGAGCCAGGTATGTATTTCGCTAAAGTATCATTAATAAAGAACAAATCTTTTCTTTCATTCTCGTTCTACATAGTGTTTAACTTCTACTGTGGTAATGTTAAAAACCATTTGGTTGCTATTGTGTTGTAATGGTTTTGCACAACTATGTCATTGATTGCTTCATATTGACCTGCTCGACCCTTAGTGCTAATTGCCTCTCAAAAATGGTGGGGCATCCATTGCCAAGTATGGAGTTGATAAAAAGCGAATGGTTAAATTAAAACAACGAGGGGTTGCGTAATCGTCGACTATAGGGTCGACGATGAACTTAGACGGCTAGGAGCCATTTAGGTGGCAGCAAAGGGCTGCTTGGTCATCGACTATGGGGTCGACTAAGAACTTGGACAGCTAAGAGCCATTTAGGTTACAGCAAGGGGCTGCTTGGTTATCGACTATGGGGTTGACTAGGAACTTGGACGACTAGGAGCTATTTAGGTGGCAGCAAGGGGCTGCTTGGTCATCGACTATGGGGTCGACTAGGAACTTGGACAACTAGGAGCCATTGAGGTGGCAGCATAGAGTTACTTGATCATCAACTACAGGGTCGACTAAAAACTTGGGTGGCTGGGAGCCATTCAAGTAGCAGCATAGGGCTGCTTTATCATCGACTACGGGGTCGACTAGAATTATTAAAGATAAAACTCAAGTAAATAAATTTGCAATTTTATTTAAGCCAATTAGCTGCAAGGATAAACGGCATACAAATTTAAATAAAAACTTCCTGAGATTGATGGTGTTCCATGGGCGGGGGAGTTCTTCTCCTTGCATATTGGCCAGCCGGTAGGCATTATGTTTTGCTACTTTGATAACGGAATATGGCCCTTCCCATTTTAGTTTGAACTTGCCCATATTCTTGGAGACCTCCACCTTCTTGATAATAAGATCCCCAACATTGAAAGGACACTCTCTGATCCTTTTATTATAAGTCTGGGTTATCTTCGATCTGTAGCGCTACATAGTATTATAGGCCTCCTGTCGACACTCGTTGATAGTTTCAAGATCCAACTTTCTTTCTGACATGTTTCTCAGTGGGTGGTATAGATGACACGAGCAGTATGTTGGATCAATTTTGAAGGTACAACTGCTTCCGACCTATATACTAGGCTGTACGGTGTGTGACCCGTGGCTGTTCAAAGAGTTGTCCTGTAAGCCACAGCACGCCGGGCAAGTCATCTGCTCAGTTTGTCCTGGTATCCTAAATTATGGCCTTTAATTAATTGAGGACAGTCTGGTTGATCAATTTAGTTTGCCCATTCAACTAGGGATTACCTACCGATGTGAAATGCTATGCGATCCCTAAGCCTCGCACTTTCCTCGTGTACTCTTACTCTAAAAATGAGTGCCGTTATCTAAAATAAGTACTATAGAAAGCCCAAAATTGCAGATGATATTCTTCCATAAGAAACTTTTTATGGCTGCATCGATTATCTTCGAAACAGCCTCAGCTTCAACCCACTTGGTGAAATATTTAACCGCTAAGATTATAAACTTTTGCTGCCCTGTTGACCTCGATAGAGAACCCACGATGTTGATTCCCCATTGATCAAATGGCCAGGAAATCTATACATTAACCATTGGTGCGGCTGGCTAGTGTGGCAGGTTGGAATGGACTTGGTACGATGCACACTTATGTGCGAAATTCACTGAATCTTTCAACAATATTGGCTAGAAGTATTCATACCTGATTATTTTATGGGCAAAAGACCTTTCTCTGGAATGATTGTCACACATGCCCGCATGAACGTCCGCAACACTTCTAACGCTTGATCCTGATCCAAGCATCTTAAGGGGGTCCGATGAAGGATTTTTTGTACAGTTCACCATGTTCGTCGAGGGTAAATTTAAAGGCTTGACCTCGAAGGTGCTTAGCCTCATTCTTGTCATCGGGTATAATACCTTGACTGAGATATAGTTTTATTGGAGTCTGCCAAGAAACAGACATCTCGTCGATGACTGTTATAAGATTTTCATATGTCAGTGTGATCGACGGCTTGTTCGAGACCAAAAATATTATCTTCTTATCTCTTGTTCCTCTGATTGAGCTAGCAAACTTGAAAAGGGAATCTGCCCATTCATTCTCAGATCGAGGAACTTAGTTGAGAGTAAAACTTTTGAAAGATTGCTGCAACCTCTTTACCTCAGCCAGGTACAGGGCCATCGACTACTCTTTGGTTTCAAAATTTCCTCTGACCTGCTCTGCCACTAATTGGGAGTTTGTGAATGCGACCAAGTGTTTAACCCCACACTCAAGTGCCATTCTCATTCCTGCCAGTGGGGCCTCGTACTCAGCCATGTTGTTTGTTACTGTATAATCTAATTTGATTGAAAAATCATATTCCTCCACATCAGGGAGCAAAGAGCAACCCTGATTCCTCCCCAAATGTGGTCGATGACCCGCCGACCTGCAGAGTCCAAATAAGAGAGGCTACGATACTTTGGTCAGGTAAATTGATTCGCTCTGCAATGAAGTCGGCAAGTACTTGAGCTTTGATAGCCATTCGAGGTTGAAACCTAATGTCGAACTCTCTAAGCTCGATCGCCCACTTGGTCAATCTGCTCGATGTATCGGGCTTCACCAACACTTGCTTCAATAGCTAGTTTGTTAGCACTATGATAGAGTGAGACTGGAAGTATGGTCTCAACTTTCGAGAAGCGGTCTCTAAGGCCAATGTAAACTTTTCAATCTCCAAATAACTATGTTCTGGCCTTTGGAGTAACTTACTGTAATAGTAGACTGGTCGATGGTTACTATCCCAAGTCTATACCAGTATTGAACTGATTGATGCTTCTGAGACTGCTGAGATATCTGAAGTACTTCTCCTAACTCGAGTTTTACCAACATCGGGGGTGAGGTCAAATACTACTTCAATTTGATCAGTGCCTGGTCACACTATTCTGTCCACCGAAAACTCATCTTTGTAGCATTTTTGTGAATTTTGAAAAAGGGGAGACTTTTATCGACCAACCTCACGATGAACTTTCCCAAAGCCACGATTCTCCCAACCAGCCTCTGAACTTCCCGAACCATTCTCAAATGGTGACATCTAAGACTGCTTAAATTTTTTGCGGATTGGCCTCAATGCCTCTCTGGCTAACCATATAGCCCAAGAATTTTTCTCCTCGAACCCCAAAAGTGCATTTGTTTGGGTTTAGCTTCAATCCAAATACCTTCAATATTTTGAAAGTATGACTGAGGTCGAGTAAGTGGTCTTGGGCTTTTTCTGTCTTAACTATCATGTCATCAACGTAAACTTCCATTGACTTTTCAATCTCATCTTTGAAAATTCATTTTCAAATGGTGAAAAAGAATTTGGAAATATAGGTATACAAGCCCTTAATTTTTCAAGTTTAAGTAGTTTGTAGTTGATTCTAATCTCGATAGCTTATTTCTATATTGATACTGCTGAAAGCTACGTATAGAGGAAATGAGGGTTGTGTTGCTGAAGATTCGACTAGGGAGGTCGAGTACTCAAGATTTAATATAGCTTTGGGCTTGAGATCTACAACCACAACATACGTTAAACTAGCCAAGGTGCCCTAGGCTAAGGCACTCCGACGTTCAAGTTAGTTTTGGTCGAGAAGGGGAGATCGAATAGAGTGTGGAGAATGTAAAGCTTGTAGTGTATATGGCATTACCTTGAGCATGGTTGAGCCTGGAGTATTTATAACTTTTTGTAGGCATGATTTGACTCAAATACCCTTACTAGGTGTACTGACCATTGTCTTTGCTAGGGGGTTGGGATCATTCCATGTCCAAATCCTGGTACTGTGCCAGGTGGCTAAATCTCCTATTTTTTCGGATAAACAATGCTAGTGGAGGTGCGTCTTTGCCAAAGTTGTTGGTAGGATTGTTAGAGTTGGTGGCAGTGGTTTTACCGACTGCCACGTGTTATTAATGCGTGGCATACAGCCTGTCAGACTAATAAACATAGCAGGGATCCAAATCAATGCCGGAGTGGGTCCTAAGATCGATACATGTTGACCAGACTCGAATACTCGAACTCCTGGAGTGGTCCTGAGGTCGATGCGGGTCAACCACAAACCCTGCCAAGTGAAGTCGATACCGATCGACCAAACAGATTTATCGTTAGGCCTCCTAACATGTCTCATTTGATGTTGGGCCTATTGGGCCTACTGAATTATCCCATATCATATATATTCTGACACCATAATGGAACTCGAAAATCTTGGCCCACTTCCTCTTCAAACCTACTTCTTTCTTCAACCCTGAAATTCATAATATGATTTTATTGAATTTGGCAAGAAAATGGGTCCCCCAGAATTGTAGGAATCAATACCCTGAGCAAGAAGGAATATGGAGACCACAACTTCGCAAGATTTGGGATAAAGAGAGGTTAAACAAAGGTTAGGTTTGGAGTGGACAACTAAACAAAGTCAAAAATAAGTTACTTGGAGAAAAAATATATTGTTTAAAATAAATATTTTTTTTTTGAAAAAAATTCATACATTAATGTGTAATAAGAGTTAGTAGGATTTGAACTTTAACCTCATACATAAAAGTATGAGATGATGTTTTAAAACAAGTACAATTAAAAGATATATAAAAATACGATACAAACAATAGAAAAATGGTTACATAATAAATGATAAAAAACAATTGAATAAAACTCTAAAAAAAACACCCATTTTTAGGTGTACTATGGGTTTTTACGTTTTACCTATAACATTTGCTGGCTCATGTGATTCTTCGTTTTTGCTAGGCACAACCATCCTTATAAGTCCAATCAAATTGTCCGAACCCAACCAATCAATATAATAGAGATAAATATTGAAGGCAAAAGTTGATCTTCATTATTGATGACCATCCAAATATATATACAAGTTTAAGAATAACAGAAGCCTACAAAACCTGCTATGTATAAGAAGATATATGCAAGTCTAAATCTGCTATGGATAAGATACGTACAAATTCAAAATTAACAGAAAACATACAAATAGAAACAACCTTAATGTTTATCCTAATCCTTCACTGATACGCCCCCTTCGATTTGGGGTCATGTCAACAATTCCTAACTTGCTAAGATGACTGCAAAAAGCTGGACATGGTCATGCCTTTGTGAGGGAGTCAGCTACTTGGTCTGCCAAATGGATATGAGAAACGAGAATTTGCTGGCGCTGCACTTGGTCTCTTACAAAATGAAAATCAACTTGAACATGCTTCAGCTTACCATGAAACACCGAATTGTGGCAAAAATGAGTGGCACCCAGATTATCGCAGAAAATTCTCGGAGGTACTAATAAAGGAGCTTTAATTTCTTTCAACAAATATATCACCCAATTTGTTTCAGCAAGTGCGCTTGCTACAGCAAGAAACTTAGCTTCAGTTGAGGAGCGTGCTACAGTGGATTGCTTTCTGGAACACCAGCTTATAGGATTAAGGCCATAGTAAAGAATATACCCAGAAGTGGAAATCCGATCATTCACATCTCCAGACCAGTCAGAATCCGAGTACACATATAAACCCGGTGATGAACCTCGTTTAATTTTGAGACTATAAATAAGAGTTTCTTTGAGATACCTGAGGACCCATTTTGTAGCTTGCCATTGAGTGTGAGAGGGAGCATGCATGAACAGAGAGAGTTTCTTTACTACAAACATGATATCCGGTCTGGTGAAGGACAAATATTGCAATTTCCCAAGAGTTTTGCAGTACTCCATAGCATTAGTGGGTGAGGAACCATTAAGAGGTATTAAAGCCAAACTTGAACTCATAGGAGTCTGTACAGCTTTGCTTTCATGCATATTAGTTTCTTGAAGAATATCCGTTATGTCCTCGGATTGAGAGAGTACAATACCATCATTAGTATGAGAAACTTCAAAGCTTTCAGCGCCCAAAAAAAAATGCAGTTGACCAAGATCCTTAATAGAGAAACAACTAGAGAGACGAGCAATAACATGACGAATAGCAGTAGGATTGTTGCTAGTGATAATTATGTTATCAACATAAATAAGAAAATAAATAAGCACACCTGATTTAGAGAAAATATCTGATTTAGATTTAATGAAACCAATCTTAACAAGAAATGCTCCTTATATCAGGCTCGAGGAGCTTGTTTGAGCCCATACATAGCTTTCTTGAGATGACAAAGATAATTTGGATGCTGATGATGCTCAAAACCTAGAGGTTGTCGCATATAGACTTTTCTTCTAAAGTGCCTAGTAGGAAGGTGTTATTAACATCAAGCTAGTTTGTGACCCAACTATGTTGAACTACAATCGCTAAGACAAGTCTAATAGTTACAGGCTTAATGACTAGACTAAATGTAGAATGATAATCAATACCTGGCCTTTGCATAAATCCCTTGGCTATAAGTCATGCTTTGTCGCGATCTATGGTTCCATTGGGCTTTCTTTTTATTTGAAAGATCTATTGGCAGTCCACAACATTTTTAGATGGGTCTAGTGGCACTAGTTCCCATGTATGGTCACTCAAAAGTACTTCGAACTCTGATTTCATAGCTTTGCGCCATTCTATGTGCTTTTGAGCTTACTTAAACATAGAAGGAGCAACTATGGGTGAAGAAAGGGCGAGATAATCAGAAACTTTTTTTGGCTTGTGTATGTTATGTTGTGACTGAGTAATCATGTGAGATGGAGGTTGTGTAGGTACTTAAACCGGAAGAATATCTGGTGGATTTGGGTTTTGGTTGAGATTCATTATATCGACTGTGGTAGGATCCAGAGGATGCTTATCTGACATGCAAGATGGAGAGAAGGATGTTGTACATTGCCTCGTGTTTTGATGTGGAAATAAGAGACTTGATATTTGCATATTAATAGGGATTGAAGAAGGAATATCAATATTAGGAGTTGAAGAAATTGTAGGAGTGATATGGGTGAATTTGCAATTTCAACATCCCAAGACACGTTGGGAAATGAAGGTTTTATTTTTGAAAAAATGTTTTCAAAAGGGAAATTATTTTCATAAAAAAATTACATCATGTGATGCATGTAATTTTTTCGAAATTGGATCAAAACACTGATGACTATGATAAGTGGTGGAAAATGCTAAGTAGATGCATGGTGTAGATTTTGGTTCTAATTTATTGAATGTGTATATGGCTTAAGCCATGGGTAGCAGAGAGATCCTAAGACCCTGAGAGAGCGATAATTTGAGGCTTCTCTAAATAACATTTGGTAAGGTGATTTATTATTTAAATTTGGTGAGGGAAGTCTATTAATTAAATAGACAACATGTTGGCAAGCAAATGTCCAAACAACTAGATGGTAAAGAGGCTTGATGTAACAATGTTTTGGCTGTTTCAATAATTTGACGATGCCTGTGTTCAGCTACGGCGACACACTGTGGTGTATATGGTGGCGAAATGAGATGTTCAATCCCATTAGAATTGAGGTAGGATTTGAGTCCTCTGAACTCACCACCACCATCAATGTAAAGAGATATTATCATTGTGTGAAAATAGTTTTCAACTAATAGGTGAAATTGTAAAAAAATTGTACGTACCTCATTTTTATTTTTAAGAGTGTAAAGCCAAATGTACTTTGTTAATTGATTGACAAAAATAACATAATATAGCTTTCGATCAATCAACAAAGTTGGAGATGGTCCCCATGAATCATTGAAAACAATTTGTAAAGATTTAGTGCATTTCAATATACTCTAAAAAATGGTAACTTGTGACTTTTATTGCATGTGCATGAATTACAAAAATCAAATTGTTCAGGAGTAGATTATGGTAAAGAAAAATTATTTAAAACATGATAAAGAACTCCAAGATTGGGATGCCCCAATTGTTGATGCCACAGAAACTTTGGTACTTTTGTGGTAACTAATTGACTTAAAGTGGGAAGAGCATAGAAAACATTTCGACCACAAGGCCATTCGTACAATCCTTCTCTATTCCGACCGCACACTAGTTGAGCTCCCGTAGTCAAATCCTTCACAAAAAATTTAGTAGGAAAGAATTCAATAGAGCCTTGGTTATCATGACAAAATTTAGAAATAGAAATTAACTTACGCTTTATAGTAGGTGCACACAAAGTGTTAGAAAGATTGAATCGAGAATTCGAAGCACAAAGTTGAGTGTTACCAGTGTGAGTGATAGGGATCATGTTACCGTCTCCCATCGCAATTTCTTCGGTGCCTTGGTATCTTGTGCAATGAAATTAGCTTTGGCCTCCGTATGATTGTGAGATCGGGAACGACAGACTTTTGTAGTGTGACCAATTTGATCACATAATTGGCATTGAACTGGATTTTGGATATTGACAAGAGCTAGATTATGCCATTGATAAGATTGTTGAGTAGGTTGATGCTGCATATTTTGAAACTTCCAAGGCTGAAATTAGTTCATTCAATGACTAAATTTGGAGTTCTGTGAGAGATTGTTTGTGCGTTGGGCAACAACTACTGTGATGGGATGAGATTTCTTGAGCTCAGTGTGTTTAACAAAAAGCTCATGATTAAGTAACTTGTTATATAGCTCTTCGTAGGTGATGGATGAGTCACGAGCTTGAATCGCAGCAGAGATGGCATCATAATCCGGACCGGGACCAGTTAAAATTTTGACAATGAGTTCCTTGGACATAATAGGGGCACCGACAATGGCAAACTCATACGCATTTGTCCGAATCTCGTGTAGATATTCGACAATTAATTTGTTGTCCTTCGTAACCTTGTTTAGTGAATTACAAAGGCTAAAAATTCTAGTATGTGACTTGTTGGCGTACAATGTCTGGAGAGCATCCCATGCTTGTCTGGAGGTCTTATGAGCAGCAATGGTAGAGGTAATAGTGGGATCAACCAAGGCCATTAAAGCAATACGGATGAGTTGGTCTTGGTGGAACCATAATTTGTAGAGTGGATTGGCAACAATGTTGTCATCGATGGTGATCAGTTTAGGAGGCGCCTCCATTGTTCCATAAATAAGAATATATGTTGTGGTCATACATGAGAGATTCGACTTGAGCTCTCCAATTAGCAAAATTCGCTAGACCTGTGAGTTTTAATAGAAGCCGTGGAGCAGGATTGAATTGCACAAGACGAGATGTATTATTGTGAGGGATCATGGTGGATGAAGTGGAGTTAGATACCATTGGTAGAGCTTAGTTGAGAAGCAGTGAGAAAAAAAATTGCAGGAAAGGATCAAGTCTCATTTGACATTCAGGCTCTAGATACCATAATAGAGATAAGCATTGAAGGGAAAAGTTGATCTTCTTTAGTGATGATCATCTAAATATATATACAAGTTTAAGAATAACAGAGGCTTACAAAATTTACTATGTAGAAGAAGAAATATGCAAGTTTAAATTTGCTATGGATAAGAAGATACATACAAATTCAGAATTAATTGAAAACATACAAATAGGAATAGCCTTAATGTTTATCCTAATCCTTCACTGATACAATACTCGATCATCTGATTTAGTTTAGAAGAGAACTTCCCAAACTCACTTCAGGTCCTGAGAGATAATCACAATGAAAATGGAAGATCATTTCCTACAGTATTCATTAACGCCATGGAACTTGTTTAGGCTGAGACTAGGCATAAACTGGAATTATGAAAGCTTATCCCCCTATACATATTATACATTATCACCTAGATTGAGAACATTCATTTGGGCACAATTCTGTAGCCAAAGGCACACAATACTGGTAATTTTCCACAAAAACTATTCTTTGGCAGCTGCATCAATTGCGTACTTAAGAATCCAGAGTGCAATTTTAATATTTTAGCATCTGTACTATGGTTTCAGCTATTAAAATATGATAGAGAAATCAATACACAGACCAAATCTTAAACTGCTTGATTTTATTGAATGCTGCAGGCTAAACAAATTTGCTATGGTGGGAATGGGGACCCTTAATTGAGGGTTGTTCGCTGCAAAGCACATCCCATACCGAGAAAGATGTTGTAATATTACGTATATGTGCACCGATATGTTAATAATTTTGTACATCAGAATTTATCATATAACAAAGCAGCATAAAGTAATATTAAGTAATCAATATAAACACGTATAACACAAAATTACAAAATAATTTTCAAAATAAATAAAGGATTCAAACCAGAAACAAATACTAAGAATCGAATAAATTTTGAGTTGAGGCCTGTACGAGCACAACTTCTTTAAGGTTTTATTTGCCTCCCACTAGTGCCTAAGGATTACTATTGATGAACAACCTCCTAAGATACAATGACTCCGAACAACCAAAAGCCGCACTCCTATTAGTTGAACATCTAAACCGAACTGACTTAAACCTCTTGTGCTTAATTAAAAATGTATATGTATGTGAGAATGAATGCCTAGAGAGCTACAATGCATGTGTATTTTTTCTCGATTTTATGACACTAGACAGCACCTCTATTTATAGGACTAAAGTGTCTTTTCCTATAAGACATGTGTCTATCCCTATAAAACATGTCCCTAACTGTATTAGACTAAATAAAGGTTGTAACATTTATTTTTAATTTTAAAAGACAAAGGTTGCAACCTTTTAAAAATATTGGATATGACTGTTGAAAGAATTAATTTCAGTCTTCAAAACTCAAAATTTAAAATAATTCAAATAATAATTATATAGAATAATTATTATTAGAATTTTTGGATTATTTTTATACACTATCCACTCACTCCCATGTCTTAATAATTTTAGCACATAGCTAACTCTTTAGCTAAATTTGCTCATTCAATATCTCATTAATTTTGGCACTAAAATATCTCGTCAATGAAATAAATTAATTTATTTAGCTGCTAAAATTCTAACATTCCCCCACATGAATGAGTAAATAGTCTAACAGATATGCTCATGAATGCATTACACGACAGAGGTTCAGCTCAAGTGATATTACATCGAGAAAGGTAGATTTTGGCTTTGAACCTTCCCTAGTGAGCATTATTGGATGCACTTGCCAACTAGTGAATATGATGTCTTGAACTATTTGACTTTTATGTACACCAAGATAATAGCACTGCACACAACACCACTGAATAGTCAGTTTTATGGTTTAACTGTTGTGTTCATTTCAGCCTTGAACAATTCTTGGTATTCATGAGTACTACTATGAGAATTCAACCTTACAAATTCTCATAGGATCGGCCCAATCCCTACTCACATAGATAACTTCTCATTAAGAGGTTTCTACTACACCTCTACTCAAAATATCGAGATATAAGTATCATTAAAAGTAATGCTTAACCTAAAACTTTTGTAAGTTGCACTATTTACTCATCACCAGAATGGGCTAGAGGGTTGTGCCCCTCTCCCCATAGTGCTTCTACATCAAGTCACAGTTGCATAACTTATTTTTCCCTTTGAACTTACTACATGAGATCTCCAGTCACATAGATAGGGTTCCCGTTATGGTGATTCAGTTATTTAAAAGCTTTAATCCCATTCCCTCTGATGATCATTCACTTGCTCTCTATTTACACTTTTGGTTAGAAAATCCATGAGGTTATCTTTAAACTTTACATAGTCAATTGAGATAGCTCCACTAGAGAGTAGTTGTCTAACAGTATTATGTCTCCTCCGTATGTGACAAGACTTGCTGTTGGACATACTAATTTGTGCCCTTTCAATAGCAAATTGGCTATCATAGTGGATGCAAATTGCCGGCACAAGTTTTATCTAATTTGGAATATCTTTCAAAAATTGGTGTAACCACTCTTCTTTCTCACTTACTTTCTCCAATGCGACGAACTCCAATTCTATTGTTGATCTAGCTATGCAAGTTTGCTTTGAGAATTTCCACGATATGGTAGCTTTACCTAGAGTGAACACATATCTAGTGGTAGAATTGGACTAGTTTGAGTCAAATATACAATTGGCGTCACTATATCCCTTAATTACAACTAGATATTTGGTATAGTGCAACCCATACTTCGTAATGTGTGTTAAGTACTTTAGCACTCTAACAATAGCATTCCAATGCTTTTGTCTAGAGTTGCGTGTATATCTACTTAGCTTACCAATTGCATATGCAATGTCTGGCCTAATGTAATTCATTATATACATGAGGCCACCAATTATACATGCATACTCCACTTGAGCCTTTCTTTCACCTTTATTTTTGGTAAGTTGTTGGTTTACATCTATTGGTGCTTACACTGGGTTGTTAGCAGGATCTAGAAACTTTTGTAACTCTTTCTCAATGTAGTGAAATTATGTTAATGCTATCATATTAGGTGTTCTTATAATTTTAATTCTGAGTATGACGTCAGCAAGGCCCATATCTTTCATTTCGAAATTGTGACTTAGCAATTTCTTTATCTCTGTGATTATGTCATTGTTGCTTCATATGATTAACATATCATCTACATATAAACATACAATGAACATATTCAGTTGGTGTACCTCTGATACACACACA
Source organism: Jacaranda copaia (assembly GCA_014898725.1). NCBI lineage: Eukaryota > Viridiplantae > Streptophyta > Magnoliopsida > Lamiales > Bignoniaceae > Jacaranda > Jacaranda copaia. Next base: position 260,416 of record JACGDI010001904.1, read on the forward strand.
CACACACACACTTGTCATACTTATTAATCTTGAAGCCGTTGGCTATCATCACATGATCAAATTTAAAATGCCATTGTTTATGTTCTTACCAATGATGAATTTTTTCGTGCCAACATCCTTCGTCTTGTATTTTTTCTCAAGTGGTTTCCAAAGTTCTTCAGCTGTAGTAATGAGACTATAAGCATTGTATAATGCATTACCCAACCCATTAAGTATATAATTTTTGCACAAGAAATTTTCATGGTTCTAAGCATCAATAGCCACTATGGTCTATATATCTATGATAGAGGCAGCACCTTCGACCACTGCCCCAGCTATACCGCAGATTGAGCAAGAACCTCAACCTACTTGATCAGTGGAGAATGTTCAAAGTAGCCCCGCAGGTGGGGACAAGAGACAGATGGCCGAGCAAAGAGGCTTAAAGCCTAAAAGGATGGTAAGCGATACATATAAACAGACAACGATCATCGGTTATGACTAGTTCAGCAAATGTAGCAACAGGGTCTTATTTCAGATACCCAATCTATCATCGTCCCAATTCAAAACTGACCCTATCATAGAGATAACGAATTCAAGCTTGATCATTTCATCAAGGATAATAGGCGCTAGTGCACTTAAATGTATGGTGGCTAAGCTCTTTACTGCTGACCAGAGAAAGTTAATAGGCTTGAGCCAAGTCGATGCGCTTAGGACTTTAGCCCATATTGTAATATGGTAAGTGTGAGGTTGATTATTTTTTTGTCGAATTCTACTTTTAGCTAATTATATTATTTAATGATAATCTTTGTTTTAGATGAGCCAGCTTGAGTACCATTTCTACTGCAGGTCAGATTGGCTCTAGTAGACCGCGAAGAATTATGGAAGAGAGAGGAGGTGGAGACTTTAAAGGTTCAGCTCGAATCCTACCAACTACAGGTTGACCAGCTGACCAAAGAGATGACTGACCTCCGGGAACAGCTCAATCTAAAAGACTAATAGCTGATCGAGGTCATGGAAAAAAATAGTCAAATGGACTCTGTGTTAAAGAAGGCTCACCTGGATATGCAAATGAGCTACTCCTTTAGTTAATCAATCGGTCATGCTATTACACTCGAGGAGGATCGAGCAGCATTCTCTCAACAACTTCCTTTGATGCGAAGAGAGGTAGTGAAGCAATTTATGCTCAGCTCGACCTTCCCAGATGTGAGCGTGGTTCAATTGATCAAGGATGCTCACGGTGCATTTGAGAAGACAGTGAAGTAACTCAAGCACCTGGGCTATGCATTTTATGCTAAGGATAAAGATAGAATAAGCCCGATTCTGGATGAAAAACTGCAGCCTTACCCAGAGTTTAAAGAGGCAACGGTCGATGAAGACGGGGAAACAAATACTGTAATGAACGCTTCTATCAAGCCTATAACTGAAGCTTAGTAGAAGTAGGCTGAGGTTGAGAGTAGACTAGCTAATCTAGCAGAGGAGTTCGTCTTTACTGAGGACTTTGCCTTTCAACTCAAGGATGGGCAGATCGACATTGCCCAATACATATTGTGTTTAATTGACTTTGTGGGCGATGTGGCTAGGCCCTCATAGCTAGCATGAGCAGTTCTATCCCTTGCATTCGTTATGCCTGAGCTCGACCAAAACGTGTAGGAAGGTGCCCAGGCAGGTTAATTTAAGGGTGCTAGGTTGAGCCAGAATTGAAATTCCAACTCTTTCTCTTTTTTTTTTAAGGTTATCCTTCTGTTGTAATGAGCATTTCACTAAATGAAATATTACTATGATTATGCTCAATGTCTGTCCAATCCATTTTACCACTTTCTTGTCAAATGTAACTTTATCATCGATTTAGGTTACCGTTGAGAGATACACATGGTCTCATCGAAATACACATCATCGATCTGTTTTTAAAATTTTCCTCAACTTTATAGTTAAGTTTCATTACTCTTGATCAAGTTTAAGGTTTCTTAACTCTATAGCATTGAGCTGATTTGTTGGTCGACTATAGGGTCAGTTGCATAGTTTAGGTTGAAAAGCCTTAAGTTACTAATGTGTAGCTACTTTTGGGTTAACTATGAGGTTAACTTGAATAGTTTAGGCTAAAGAGCTATAAGTTAGCAACATGTAACTACGTTTAGGTCAACTATGGGTCAACCTGAAGCTAGGGCTCGAAGCCTTAATCTGGTAGCTTGAAGCTGCTTTTGGTTTAACTACAGGGTCAACCTAAAATTTGATTTGGCAACATGAATCTGCTTTTGGATCAACTATGGGGTCGACTTGAAACTTAATTTGGCAGTGTGAAGCTTCTTTTAGGTCGACTATAGGGTCGACTTGAAACTTGGAGTTGTACGAGGTAAATGCAGCTATAACAATACAAGTGAATAATAGCAGTGTTACCAAGACTTTATTTATATCACAGAATATGAAGATGATTATAGTGCACTCTTATATATAGAATTTCTTCAAGTTGATGATATTCCATGGGCAAGAAAGCTCATCCCCATTGACATTAGTAAGTCAATAAATGTTATGCTTTGCTATCTTTACAATCGTATAAGGTCCCTCCCATTTTGGGTCAAGTTTGCCAATATTCTTGGATACTTTCACCTTTTTGAGAATGAAATCTTTGACCTTAAAACTGTGCAGCTTGACCCATATATCTTAGTTGTTTGCCATCTTTGATCTATAGCATTGTATGGTGTTATAGGCTTTTTGCCTTTGCTCATCGATAGTCTCGAGGTTGAGCTTCCTTTTTGATGTGTTTTTGAGCGGGTGGAAGTGAATTACTCAAGTTATATGCTGTATGAGCTCTGAGGGAATGACTGCCTTAGATCCATAAACCAAGCTATAAGGGTTGTGACCTGTAGCTGTGCGGGGAGTTGTCCTGTATGCCCATAAGACTCCTAAGAGGTCGTCTTCCCAACTTAACCTAGTATCTTAGATTTTTACTTTCAAGTGATTGGGGATTGTTCTATTTTTCACCTCTATTTGGTCGTTCGATTGAGGATTACGCATTGAGGTAAAATATTAGGTGATTTCTAAGGCCTTATACCAACTTATTTTTGCTCTGGAACTAGGTCTCATTGTCTGAAATGAGGGTCTTAGGTAGAACAAAACGATAAATGATGTTTTTCCAGATGAAACTTTTAATGGCAGCATCAATTATTTTTGGGATAGCTTCGGCCTTAACCCACTTAGTGAAATACTCAACCACCATAATTATAAATTTTTGCTAACTCATTATATTTGACAGTGAGCTTAAAATGTCAATTCCCTACTAGTCGATCGGCTAAGAAATCTAAACATTGACCATGTGCGTAGTGGGTTGATGTGGGAGGTTTGAATGAACGTAGCATAATAGATATTTTCAAATAAAATCAACAGTGTCTTTCAGTAAGGTCAACTAAAAGTATCCATACTTGATAATTTTCTAAGCAAAGGATATTCCCCTTGAATGGTTCCCATACATGCCTGAATAGATATCCTATTAGACCTCACAAGCCTGGTCGGGATCTAGGCACCTTAAGGGCGGTCTAGAGATTGACCTTCTATATAGCTGGCCATGCTCATTAAGTGCAAACCTGGCAACTTATCTATAAAGGAAACGAGCCTCATTTTTGTCTTCAAGGATTATGCCATGACTCAAGTAGAGTTTTATCGTATCTTGCTATGAATGAACTATCTCCTTGATGCATTCTACCAAGTTCTCTTCAAGAGGGCTGATTGATGGCCTATTAGAGATTAGAAAAGTTATTGTCCTATCTCTTGTGTCTTTGGTCGAGCTAACAAATTTAAATAAGGCATCCGCGTGCTCGTTCTCAAATTGAGGTACCTAACTAAGAGTGATTTTTGTGAATGATTGTTGTAATCTTCTGGCCTCCACCAAGTACCAACTTATCATCAAGTCCTTGGCTTCAAAATTTTCTTCAACCTATTTGCTACCAATTGGGAGTCCATGATTGTAGCTAGGTGGTCGGCTCCTTGGTCAAGTGCCATTCTCATTCCAATAAGGAAGGCCTTCTTCTCTATCTTGTTATTGGTAACAGTATAGTCAAGTTTGATTGCGAAATCTTACTACTCTGCTGTTGGGGAATGGAGAGCCACTCCCAATTCCTCTCCTAATGTGGTCAATGATCTATCAATGTGCAAAGTCCTACCAAGAAGAGCTTCACTGCTTTTTTTAGATAGATCGACCCACTCAGCGATGACGTCAGCTAAGACTTGCATTTGGGTGGCTATTCTGGGTTGAAAGGTGATATCAAATTCTTTTACTTCAATGGCCCATTTTGTTAACCTTCCAGATGTGTCTAGCTTCGAGATCACTTGCTTTCATGGCTAGTTCGTCAGTAGTATCATAGCAAAAGACTAGAAATATGAATGCAGCTTTCGAGCTGCAATGACTAACGCCAGGGCATACTTCTCAATCTCCAAGTAGTTATGTTCAGGTCCTTGGAACAACTTACTGCAATAGTAAATTGGTCAATGACTTTCATCTCTGGTTGAGACCAAGATCTAGCTAATTAATGCTTTCAAGGCAACCAAGTATATGTGAAGTATCTCTCCAAGTTCAGGTTTCACAAGTATGGGGGGTAAAGATAAATACTGTTTTAATTTATCTATAGCACGATCACATTGTTCGTTCAATTAGAAATCCAATTACTTGGTATTTTTGAGAATATTGAAGAAAGGTAGGCTCTTGTTGGCCAATCGAGCGATGAATCTCCTAAGGGCGATAATCCTCCCGACCTGCCATTGTATATCTCTGATTGTTCAAAGTGGAGTAATATCTAATATGGCCTAAATTGTCTATCGATTGACCTCAATACCCTATTGATTGACCATATAACTTAAGAATTTACCTTCTTGAACCCCAAATGTACACTTGGTTGATTCAACTTCAGACCAAATGCCCTCAATATTGCAAAAGTGTGATTGAGGTCAAGTAAATGGTCATTAGCCTTCTTTGTCTTTACAATCATATCATCAATATAAACCTCCATAGACTTGCCTATCTCACGCTTAAACATAAAGTTGAATAGTCTCTGGTAGGTTGCACCAGCATTTTTTAGTTCAAATGGCATGACCAAAAAGCAATAAACTCCATTGGGGATCACAAAAGAGGTTTTATTCCTGTCTTTAAGGGCCATGAATATCTTATGATACCCTTGGAATGCATCCATCATACTCAACAATTTACAACTAGCTATGAAATCTACTAATAAATTTACTCAAAGTAGGGGGTAAAGATCCTTAGGGAATACTTTATTCAGATGGGCAAAATTATTACACATACACAATTGTTCCTCATTTTGGGGTCAAGTACAACATTACAAAGCCAAGTTGAATATTAAATTTCTACAATATAACATATATCTAAGAGTTTTCTGACTTTCTCTTCGATGATTTGGGTTCTCTCGGCATTGAAAGTCCTTGTCTTCTATTTAACTAGCTCGTATGAAAGGTTAACATTAAGGCAGAACATAATCACACTAAGGTCGATTCCTTGAATGTCAGGTGTCTTCCAAGCAGAGATATCAATATTTCTCCATAGAAAATTGACCAAAAGATACTTCAAGTGGGGGCTTATATCTGTTCTAATCTTGGTAGTCTTGTCGGGGTTCCCTAGCTCCAACTCGACTATTTTAAACTCCCCGATGGGCTCTACTTGAGTGTCTTTCAAATTTTTTTCTTGTTAGCTCGACTCTTCTCAGGTTCTGCTACAAGAATATCCCCTAAGGTCTTCAATTGCTATCGAGTTTTCTATTCACTTAACTCAACCGAAATATCATAACATCGCCAGGCTTTCTTAATGTTACATAGCAACTCATCTGTGCCAGCCGAGGTCAAAAATTTGACCTTCATGTGATAGGTCAACAAACTAGCATGAAAATTATTGAGAGCTAATCAACCAATTATAATATTATAAATAAATAGGGTGTCGACCATCAAATAGTTTATCATCAATGTCCTTCTTCGGAGCGCTTCCCCAAATGACATAGAGAGGTTGATGAAACCTTTTGGAATGATTTTTGACCCCCAAACCCGACTAGAAGGGTATGAACGGGCTTAAATTTTAGCTCGCCTTAGTTCATCTTTTTCAGAGTCGAGAGAAAGATGATGTTGGAGCTGTCATTATCAACTAGAACCTTTCTAACTCTAAAGTTGGTAATCTCAATGGAGACTACCATAAGATAATTAGTTTTATGGTTGATATTTTTCCCTTTGAGGTGGGCCAAGTTGTCGTCAATGAAGGAGATGGGCACTGCGCTTGTGGATAAATGAAATGTTGTTTTGATTATGGAAGCTTTAGTCAACTCTAGCCTTCTCTACGTTTGCTTCCTTGTTGACTTTGAGTTCCCCCCAATGGGACCTCCCACAACCATGTCAATCACACCTTGAATGGGCAAACGATTATCCTGGGTGGGTTTCTTTCCTTTGTCCTCTCTCCTCGGGCCAAACAACCTTTCTCTATATGGATCCGATCAGTTTTGCCCCATTTTAGTTTGTGTATCACTAGTCACGTATTTTTTGAGATAGCCTTGCCTAATGAGCCTTTCAATTTCATCCTGAAGATTGAAGCAATCATCTATGTCATGGCCTCTTTGTTTATGAAAATGGTAATATTTCTTTGATTTTTTTATTGCTTTAGTCTCCATCAGCTTCCTCGATTTCTTGAGGAGGTTGTCATGCTGGATTGCAAATAAGACCTCTCTCATCAAAATGTTAAGTGAAATGTAATTGTGGAAGCATTTTATTGTAGATTGACCTCTCTCCCTCTACCTTTGGTCGTTGTTTTCTTTATTTTTCTTTTTCTCGACCTCAAGATTTTTGAATTTTAGCCTATTCATCTTCTCTTAGACCATGTACCTCTCCGCCAAGTCAAGCAATTCCTCTATTGACCGTGGGCGCTTTCTGTAACACCCCTAAAATTTTATTTATTTTATTTATAATATATGATTTTATCATTATTTGGAAATTTTATGAATTTCAAATTATTAATTATTTTAAAGTTTTGTGGGCTAAATTATAATTTTTGTAGACTTAATTGTGTTGACTTTTGAATAATTTGGAGCTAACTGCAATTTTCTAAAAATTTGGGGTAAAATTGCATAATTTAAATTTTATTTAAAAAAATGAAAAATTAGATTTTAGAATTGGGCAGGGCTATTTTCTTCCTCATTTTTCCTTCTTCCTTTTCCTTCTCCATCTTTCCTCTTCTTTTTCTTCTTTCACCAAACCACCACTACCATCCTCCGGCCAACTTCTCCAGTGACTTTTCAACCCTCCAAAACCCACCAATCTCTTCCCCTCACCACTACCTATACCCTCAGCCACTCAAACCTCTCATCCGAATAGCAGAGCAATGGCAGTAGAAGGCAAATCGAGGAGGTAAACTATTATGGTAGCTGGGTTTCATGTTTTTCGGTGGCCATTCCCAATTTGGAGGATTAGGTTGGGAAGCATTTAACATGAAGAGCTCAATAGTACCTTTGCGTGGTGACTCCGACGACGACAGGATGGTGATCGGAGCATGATGGAGAAAGAAAGCATTTGGTAGTTTTTTGCCCATTCTGATGTCTACATTGCTTGGAATTGGAAATGAAAGGCAGCATTGGAATCCTTGCGGCGAGAGAAATAATTCTGTGGTGGAGTTAAGTTTTTCAATGGTGGCGAACGACGGTTCGACGGCAGTGGAGAGGCAGCCTTCTTATTTCAACATGGTGATTATTCTAGTACTATCGGTTTGTGATTTTGAGCCCTCATTAGTAATATCAAATTTTTATCAGTTAATTGCATGTTATATATATGTGCATGCATGCATGCAATTGTTAGTTTTTGTTTGGATCGAGCCTTTGAATCGATATATGTATTTCTATAATTATTTTCCTATGCGATGAATAGGAAGATGGGAGATATGAATTTTGAACTCATATATTGCTTAATAATAAGTTGAATATAAATTTTGATATTGGGAACCATTATAAGTTAAATAGTGTTGAAATGGGAATTTGATTAGGGATTTATGCGTAAATGTTGATTTTAGGGAATTTCAATTTGTAGCATATTTTCTTGATTAGATAACGATGAGTTGGGCATCGATGAGTAGTAGAATCAATTTTGACTATTGCTATTTAAGACTGCAAGAGGTGAAGGTTTCCCACTCTGGGTTGTTGCTTTTTTAAGCTACTCTTAATTATTGAAAACCCTAGTGAGGGTCTATCGATCTAGCATTACATTTCTCAATAAGCCCTTGTGTGAGTTTTATTATTTCTGAACCATACTTTAAACTGTGTTTGAAATCTATTTGTTATCCGTCATCTATTATTTGAGTTGAATACCCCTGTGAGGGTTATCTTTGATGTCGGTTCTATTTTCTATTCATTTTGGTTCCTAGAACTTCTATATATTATTTGTTATTTTGAAATCTATCAGTCTCATATTTGTACTATCTATACTGTATCTGTTGCCTTGTTGACATATTTGTTATCAATTCTTTGTTTATTGGCCATGCTAGCTTATCTATTCTTCGTTTGCTATTTTTTATTGCCTTGATGGCATACTGTTCAATTCAATTCTGATCTATTGATCTGAGACTGACAATGCACTAAAGATTTCCCCATGGGCATCTATATAAATGGTTATTCTATTATCTATACGGTGATTATGTGGGCCAAGGGCCATAATGGGCAATTTATTTGGTTATATAAGGGCATGCTAGGGATTTTCCCTGGATGTCACCAGTACACTAGGGTTTTTTCCTTAGGTGCCAGCTGTATGCTAGGGATTTCTCTCGGGTGCGAGCGATATGCTAAGGATATCCCCTTAGGTATTAGCAATGCGCTATACAGTCTGTATAGACATTTGCCATATACCAAACTGTTACATTGAGGTAAATTATCTGTCTGTCTAGTATAAGGTGAGTTTGCAATGCATGTCATATAGCCTTTTCTTGGAATGCATATGCTTTAGGTTTGATTTGCCGAAATGATTTCTGTCTACCTGTAATCTATTCCTAGAGTAATAAGGCATGAGAGTTTTTTGTTTACTTTTTTGTACTGTTTGTTTTTCCAAATTCTGTTATATTCAGTTTGATAAAATTTATGTTTTATCGAGTTTAGTTTCTCCTCGATAAACACTATTTTTACTTGTACATATCCCTCACTAAATCTTTAGACTTCCCCCCTTGTATTTCATAATCTTTCAGACAGGGATAGGCTCTGGTGGACGCCAAGTTTAGAATGAAGTATATAGTTGTTTTGTAATAGAATTGAAGCCGAAATTAAGTATGGAACTTGTAACTATTTGGTTGACCTTAGAGACATTATGATGTATATATTTTATTTGAAGATTGTAGTATAAGATGGATATGATAGCTTGATCTGTCAAAACTGTAATTTAACTAAGTTTCATGAACTCTTTTGATATAACCATTATGTGGTTTTATTTAGTATTATTAGAGTTGAACTAGGGTTCAAATTTTGAGATGCTTGAATTTATGGGACTACCGTTGAATTGTAACTCTGAGAATTAATTATGAATCGGAGTAGTGCCTTAGCTTTGGTGTGGAGATGCGTATAGGGGAGCTTCACCTTTCATCAATTGACAAATTGATCTATAAAGTTATTGTAGAGCTGGTCGTTGGAGTATATTGATAAGGGTCCCGGCTTAACAAACTAATCATGCACTATACCCTAAAAAATGGTTACAAACATCTTCACATAGATATACTCATTATGCTTGTGTAGTTGTATCATATGTTTGAACTGCATCAAATGCTTGTTGAAATAGTTGAGCCATCGTACCATGGGAGTCCGATCGGGACCTTGGCATCGACAGCAATGTGCTCATTGATAATCTCTTGAATAAACGATGAGCTTATCTCTCGATAAGACCTTTAAGGGCACCCTAGGTTGGGCATCCTTTCAATGTTTCTCCTCGAGATCTCATCAAGGCGTCTGTTCAGTTGCTGCACTTGGTGGGAAACTTCTTCGCACTCCTCCTGATCAGCTTGGGTAATGTTTTGATCAAAATAAGGCCTTGCATGCTTAGCCCTATCGCTATGGGCTCAAATGAGCTAGGCTGCATGATCTGTTGATTCATCCACTTTTTTGCACTAGTCCAGTTTGAAACATCCAACCCTATCGCACGGTGAGGCTCGATTAGGTCGAACATAATGGTCTATGGAGTTAGCAATTTCTTCCTTTAGCTCCGATCGTCGCTTCTCTCCCTAGGGGCACCTAAGGCTTGCTTCTCATCTGGCTAGTGGTTGCTTGGACTCCTGGCAACCATGACTGTCCCAAGAGGACCTTTTCTCTAGGGACGGTGGTTGCGGAGTTGCACTACTAGTTGGGGTTAGTACGGTTGTGTGCCTGTTCAATGTAGCAGAAAATTGAGTACAGATCTGGGTAGAGATTTGTTCACTTATAAGCTACTTAACTAAAGCATGGTCAGCATTACAACTTGCTCTAATGGCGTGTTGGGGCTCGGGGCATGTGAATGTTCTTGGGGTTGAGAGGGAGGTGGAAATGCTATTATCCTATTATCTTCCCTCGCGAATGCGGCTCTCCTAGTGTTTATCATTTTCTCAATTGCAATCTCAAGTGATCCCATAGATGGCGCCAAAATAATGAGATTGAAAGTTGTTTTTAGTGAATTGGGTAGTATTTGGGCTAATTCGACCAGAGAAGTTGAATGATCCAACAATATGATCTTGAGCTAAGATCTGTAACCAACAGCGAACATTAGACTAGCCGAGGTGCCCTTGGTAAAACACTCCAATGCTTAAGTTAGTACTTATTGAGTGAGATAATGGAGCAACAGAGTAAGAGCATATCGTGTATATGGCATACCTGGAGGGAGGCTAGCAATGAGATAGTTATAGCCTTCTTTAAGTGGATGATATGTTTAAGATGTCTTTATCAAGTGCAAAGAGCTCTTATCCTTATTTAGGAGTTGTTAGTCATTTTCAATACTAATATTATTTCTAGTAGCATCATTTCCTACATTCTAAGGTGAATAGTATTCTAAAGGTGCGCCTCTTGACAAAGTTTGTGGCAAAAGTGGTATTGGGGCGACACGCGCCATTAATGTGGAGACACGCTGCCTATTGAAGTATTGAATGTGACAAGGATATGATTTGGCATCGAAGTGAGCACTTTGATTGACAGTGATTGACTAGACAAGGTGGTTGACCACAAAGATGGTTGAATGGACTAGACGGCTTGAAGCCTCCCGTCAAGTAGGACCAAGAACTATTCGCTCGACTTGGTGGTTGCGGTCGAGTAACCCAACCTAGCTAGATCTGGAGGCGCAATTGGGCTTCAGATGTTGAGTGGGCTTGAAAATTCTATCTAGAGTCAATAGCTTATTGAGTTGGGCCCGTTGGGCTATTTTATATTAGTAGCCATAGATAATTTCTGAAAACAATAAAAGGAATAATTACACTATTAATTTGAATAAGTAAAATGGACGCAAAATGAAGTCTATCTTTCACAATTGAAAACCAAGTTCTTTAATTATCTTTCTATTACGCTTTACGGTCAAAGCGAAATTCCTAGGTAGAACAAATAGGACAACTAATTTGCAAATTAAACATAATTTTATCAACAAAAACAGAGCAGAAGTTCTTGAAGGCCCACAAATTCTGTTTGAGACCAGACACTATTAATGGCAAACTTAACCAATCAGTAGGTTAACATAAGTTATAAAAGAAATTTTCTATTTTACTTCTAAAGACAAGTATAGTAGGTATATCAAAGACAAATATATATGTATATATATATTCATATATTGACACTATATCGAAGACAAATATATTTACTTGAAATGACGAGTACAATAGCTATATGGAAGACAGAAAATTCAATAGCAATGCCTATTAGCCAATTAGAATTTCAACGCTTATCTTCTCAAGAAAGCAAACCAAAATATGCTTTTCTTTTCTTGAAGTGAACCATGTGTCTTAGAATATTTTGTCAATTATAACGCAAGCAGATTTTGTTGGAATAATAAGGCAGAACCACGGTGGACTTCAGCAGGCTTAAGCACCAGTATATTAACGAATTCAACACAATTTGAGCATGCACGTCAAACACTGTTGGGAAACTTTGTATTAGTTTTGAAGCAAATAAATTCGAACAGCAACTTTAAATCAGTTCTATAATGCTTCTGAATTATATAGATAGAGAGAATTAAAACCTTAAGTAAGCTGGAATATTATGTATACGTGCACCGATATGTTAATAATTTTGTATATCAGAATTTATCATATAAACAAGTATAGCATAAAATTATAAAATAATTTTCAAAATTGATAAAGGATTTAAACCAGAAGTAAAAACTAAGAACCAAATAAATTTTGAGTCGAAGCCTACGCGAGTACAGCTTCCTTAAGGTTTTGTTCGCCTCCCATAGATGCCCATGGACAACTAACGAACAACTTCCTAAGATAAAACAACTCCCAACAACTAAAGGCGGCACTCAAATTGGTTGGACCTCTAAAACGAATTGACTTGAACCTCTTGTACTTAATTAAAAATGTTTATGTATTTATGTGAGAATGAATGCCTAGAGAGCTAAAATGCTTGTGTGTTTTTTTTGATTTTATGACACTGGACAACACCTCTATTTTTATAGGACTAATGTGTCTATCCCTATAAGACATGTTCCTAACTATGTCAGACTAAAAAAAAATTGTAACCTTTATTTTTAATCTTAAAAGACATGGGTTGCAACCTTTTAAGCGAATGGATCATGTTGGAAGAATTAATTTTGGTCTCCAAAATTTGAAATTTAAAATAATTCAAATAATAATTATATAGAATAATTATTATTAGAATTTTTAGATTTGTTTTATACACTATCCACTCACCCCCACGTTTTAATAATTTTGGCACATAACTAACTCTTTAGCTCAATTTGCTCAATTAATATCTCTTTAATTTTGTTACTAAAATATCTCCTCATTGAGATAAGTTAATTTATTTAGGTGTTAAAATTCTAACAAAAGAACATTATCAACGAGGAACGAGTGGGGAATATGAGGAGAAAGAAGTGTTGTAATTGGCATAATTAGTATAATTATGTTGTTAATTAACTTTGGATGGATGCCAATTATGGTTGGAATCCAAAGATTAATTGTGGTGATGCAATAGAGGAAGAAATTAGTTAAGTGTTTCTTGTTGAATTGTCCAACATGGAATGTTTGAGAAAGTGGAGACTTACTTGGACATTATAAAATCAAGTGATGGAGTTGAAGGGTTATTCCAACCCTTCACTTGTCCCACATTGGTTTTATAAACTAGTGTGGACTAGTTTATATTGAACTCAAGTAAGAATGCATGATAAAGTGTTCTTTAAGGGGTTCATATGAGTGGACCACAATTGCGCCGCTGCCCGGCCCGGCTTCGGGTCGCGGGCGTGGGCGTTAGGGCGAATGTCTCAGTCTTATCTTTTTGGGACAAATTTGATCTGAATTTTGAACTTAACTCAGATAATCGGATAAGGACTGACTCGATCAAGGTCGTTAGATCAATCTAATACAATCAGACTAAATCAAATCTTTGAAGATTAAGATGAGATTTGGCCGGGTTGATGGAGATCAAGTGGGATTTATCAAGAGGACGTGGCGTCATACTGATGGACGAGTGATGTGTGTGGGACACGTGGCATAAAACTGGTAGACGTGTGTAGCTGACGTGGCAGAATATTATTAATTAGGTGACGTGTTAAAGGCCATTAACTGGCAGAATCTAACCCTAATCCCGCTATAAATAGATTGTCTCTGGCAGTCTTTATAAATACTGCATTCGTCTCTCAATACACCTAAGCATCTGTCTTCTGCCCACTTTCTTGCTCTCTCTCAAGAATCTTTCCCTTCTCCTCTCAAATATTCCCTATTCTGAATTTGGATATATATATATATATATATATATGACTATCTTATTCTTATTTGGCAACTGAGTACTATTTAAGGTGAACGAGACAAAGTGCACCTAATCGTTCTGGGCCATCTCATCCTGGAAGGAGCTGCGCTATACCCGTTGCACTGGTGAGTCAGGTCGCTCGTTTTTTCAAGGCAAATAGAATTTCTCTGTATTTGATTGTCCAATTGATTCTGTTATAATATAGAATCCTGAAGATAAGTTTACTTTTAAATTTTGGTATTTATATTAGATAAAACTGACAACATGTTTTATTGTTTTATTGCCTCGATTGATGTATGAATTTTGGCTTTTCCTTAACTCATATCTGATTAAATAATTGCTAAAATTCTGATTTTCCTTGATTTAATATATATATATATATATATATGAACACGCATGTTGTATGTTTAATTCTAATAATGCATGTTAAATTTGACATCACATGCTTGATTTGAATCTCATATTGATAAAAATGCACATGCTGACTCAATTGTGATTATCTATTCTAATTCCTAATAATCTGATTTGCATATTTATTTTCATATTAGTATATCCTGAGGCGCATTGATTTCCAACAATCTTGAAGAAATGAGATTTTTTTTGTGTGTTTTTATCTGCTGAAATTCTGATTAGATATCCTGTCTAGGAATCTTGCTTGATATTTCTGAGTAGATATCCAGTTTAGGAAATTCAACCTAGATATTCTGCTTTAGGATTTATTTTGTAATCAATCATGGCTGCAAGTTCTAGTGCTGTTGGTTAAGTTGTGTCAACAAAAGTTGACCTTTTCAACCTTTCAAAAAAGTTCTCGGGTCATGTTTTTAAGCATTGGCAACAACACATGAAAATCTGGCTAACGATGAAAGGTCTTCTTTTATTGACTCAGTTGACCATGCCAAAACCAATTGAAACTAGTCCTAAAATTAAGGAAATAGCCGATTGGAAAATGAAGGATCAGATTGTTCTAGGGGTGATTATGTTAGCTTTGTCTAATACACTCTTTGATGTGTATTGCTCTGATTCCTATTCGACTAAGTCTTTATGGGACATATTGGATAGGAAATACAGCACTGAAGAGCAAGGGCTCGAAAAGTAATCGGTTTCCAAATTCCTGAAGTATCAGATGGTTGAGGGCAGGTCTATATCTAAACAAACACATGAATTGATCAATCTAGAACATTCCCTAGCTAATGCTGAGATAAAACTCCTTGAGAAATTTATAGTGGTGTCAATTTTTGATAAGTTTCCCAAGTCTTGGGAAGGCTTTGGCATGACACTAAAGCATCAAAAAAGAAAATTAACTTTAGATGATCTAATGATTGCCATAAGCATAGAAGAGGAACATAAAAATTAATCACACAATGTTCCTGTTGAATATATTCTTGAGGCTAATGTGATAGTGGGAAAGAAGAAAGTCAACTTAAACTCAAACTCTAAAACCATTGATAAAGGAAAAGCCAAAATAAGTAAGAAATCGAAGGCTAACAGGCCATGCTGGAATTGTGGACAAAAAAGGCATTAGGCTAAGGAGTGTCCCTCCAAGAAAGCTAAGGCTAAAGCCTAGTCTGCTGGACTAGTTGTCAACATGGTTGTTGGAGACACCAGTGAAGCTGGAGTTCCTGATGCATCCAATGACGAGTACGTTTCTTTTAAACCAGAATTATTTTCTATCTATGAACCATATGATTAGGTGATAGACACTGGTGCTAATGTGCACGTTTGTGTTGATAAATCACTATTTGTGTCTTACCAGTCTGTTAGCAGAATGACTGTGATGATGGCGAACTCAAGTGCAGCCAAAGTGTTTGGGATAGGATGCATGGACCTGAAATTTCCTTTGGGGCGCATACTGTCTCTGCAAAGGGTGCATCATGTCCCAACAGTTTAAAGAAATATAATAAGTGGTTTTGTAATAGTTAGGGAGGGTTTTGAGATTTTCTTCAAATCAAATAAAGTTGTAATTTTACATTACGAAACTTTTATTTGCAAAGGCTATCTTTATGATGGTTTGTTTAAATTGCGAGTTGAGAACATTCTTTGTTCAAATAAAGTTGATATTTCTAATTCTCCTATCATAAATGTTATTGAGAATTCTTCTATTTGGCATAGTCGTTTAGGAAACTTAAAATTTGGTTCTGTCAAACGTATGATGAACATAAATTTAATTCCTAAACATGAAATTGAACAAGGTCATAAATGTCAAATCTGTGTTGAAGCTAAGCAAGTGAGAAAGCCTTACCATTCGATTGAAAGGCAAACTAAAATTCTTGACTTAGTGCACACAGATATTTGTGAGTTCAATGGAGTCTTAACAAAAGATAATAAAAGATACTTTATCACCTTTATAGATGATAGCAACAAATACTGTTATGTTTATTTATTAAAACATAAAGATGAAGCACTAGAAAAGTTCATTACGTTTAAAAATGAAGCCGAAACATACATTGGTAGAAAACTTAAACGGTTAAGGTCAGATAGGGACGGAGAATATGGGTCTAACCCATTTCATGAATACTGCTAGAATTTTGGCATAGTTCATGAAGAAACAACCCCTTATTCTCTCGCTTCGAATGGGATAGTTGAACGAAAGAATAGAACATTCATAGACATGATTAACAGTTTTCTTTTGAATTTTGGATTGCCTAAATACATGTGGGGGGAAGCTCTGAATACAACTTGCTATATTCTGAATAGAGTTCCCTTGAAACATAAAGAAAGTACTCCATTTGAATTCTAGAAAGGCAGGAAACCTAGTCTAAAGTACTTCCGAGTGTGGGGGTGTCTTGCAAAAGTGTTAGTCCCTAAACACAAGAGGAAGAAGCTAGGTCCTAAAACTGTTGATTCGGTCTTTCTAGGCTATGTGGAAACATCTTATGCTTTGAGATTTTTGGTTATTAAATCAGAGATTCCTAGCATAGATGTAAACAGTATAGTTGAGTTTCATGATGCTACGTTTTTTGAGAATGTGTTTCCCATGAAGACTGGGATACCTCCAAATATTTCTTTAGATTCAACCCTAGAGTTTGCATCAATTCCAGATTATGTGGGAAAGATGACAAATGTGGGGGGCGGTCCTAGTAGTAACACAATTCTAGAAGAACTAGATGAACCTAGACAGAGTAAAAGGGCTAGAATCACTAAGGACTTTGGAAGTGACTTTGTTACTTACAATGTCAAGGGTAATCCTGTTACCTTCAAGGATGCTATGGCTTTCCCTGAAGCCAAGCATTGGAAGAAAGCCATTAAGAGTGAGATGGATTCTATTATCTCAAATGGGACATGGGAATTAGTCGATCTCCCTCTGGGGTGCACTACTATAGGAAGCAAGTGGATCTTCAAAAAGAAATAGAAATCTGACGAAACTATTGACAAGTTTAAAGCTAGGCTAGTTGCCAAAGGGTTTAAGCAACAAGAGGGAATAGATTACTTTGACACCTACTCCCCAGTAGCTCGTTTGACTACAATTTGAGTGCTTATAGCACTGGCTTCCATATATGACAATCCTATTCACCAGATAGATGTGAAACAACCTTTCTGTATAGTGATCTTGAGGAAGAAATCTATATGGATCAGCCAGAGGGATTTGTAGCTTCTAGAAATGAGCGAAAAGTTTGCAAGCTTGTTAAATCATTTTATGGTTTGAAACAAACTCCTAAACAATGGCATGAAAAGTTTGACAAAACTATATTGTCATTTGGCTTCATAGTTAACGATAGTGACAAGTGGGTCTACTACAAAGTTAAAGGTCATAACTGTATTGTGTTATGCCTGTATGTAGATGACATTCTCTTAATAGGTTTCAATACTGAGATTATCAATGAGACTAAGTGTTTCTTAAAGAAAAAGTTTGAAATGAAAGATATGGGTATTGCATATATGATTTTTGGACTTAAGTTGACTCACTCAACTGAAGGCATAACAATTTCTCAATCTCACTATGTTGAGAAGATAATTGAGAAATATGATTATAAACAAAGTAAAATCGCTAAAACACCATATGATCCTTCAGTGACTCTCTTTAAGAATGAAACTGGTGTACCAGTATCTCAATTGAGGTATTCTCAAATCATTGGTAGCTTGCAGTATCCTGCAAATGAGTCGAGACTAGATATCTCATTTGCGGTCTCTAAACTCGCTAAATATACAAGTTGTCCCAATCGAACCCATTGGGAGGCTTTGGATAGAGTACTTTGGTATCTAAAGGGCTCAGTTTCACTAGCCTTGCACTACAAGAGATTTCCTGCAATGCTGAATGGATATAGTGATGTTAGCTGGATAGCTAAAAACTCCAAAAATAATGGGTGTACAGTGTATGTATTTACCTTAGG
>JACGDI010001904.1:278744-291446 GCA_014898725.1 Jacaranda copaia
ATCTATGGATTTGTGGGGGAATATTGTAATTGGCATAATTAGCATAATTATGTTGTTAATTAACTTTGGATAGATGCCAATTATAGTTGGAATTCAAAGATTAATTGTGGTGATGCAATAGAGAAAGGACTTAGTTAAGTATTTCTTGTTGAATTGTCCCACATGGAAGGTTTCAGAAAGTGGAGACTTACTTGGACATTATAAAATTAAGTGGAGGAGTAGAAGGGTTATTCCAACCCTTCACTTGTCCCACATTAGTTTTATAAACTAGTGTGGACTAGTTTATATTGAACTCAAGTAAGAATATTTGATAAAGTGTTCTTTAAGGGGTTCATATGAATGAATCACACGCGCGCTGCCACTACCGCCCGACCCGAGTCTGGGTCGCGAGCGTGGGCGCGGGTGTTAGGACGAATGTCTTTGTCTCAGTCTTATCTTTTTGGGACAAATTCGATCTGAATTTTGAACTTAACTTGGATAATCGAATAAGGACTGACTCGATCAAGACCATTAGATTAGTCTAATCCGATTAGACTAAATTAAATCTTTGAAGATTAAGATGAGATTTGGCCGGATTGATAGATATCAAGTGGGATTTAACAGGAGGACATGGCATCATAATAATGGACCTGTGACGTGTGTGGGACACGTGGCGTAAAACTGGTGGACGTGTGTGGCTGATGTGGCAGAATATTATTGGTTAGATGACATGTTAGAGGCCATTAACTGGCAAACTCTAACCTTAATCCCACCTATAAAAAGACTGTCTTTGGCAGTCTTCATAAATACTGCATTCGTCTCTCAATGCGTCTAAGCATCTGTCTTCTGCCTACTTTCTTACTCTCTCTCAAGAATCCTTCCCTTTCCCTCTCAAATATTCCCTATTCCAAATTTGGATATATACAACTATCTCATTCTTATTTGGCGACTGAGTACTGTTCGAGGTGAACGAGACGAAGTGCACCTAATCGTTCTGGACCATCTCATCCTGGAAGGAGCTCCGTTGTACCCGTTGCACTGGTAAGTCGAGGTGCTCGTTTCTTCAAGGCAAACAGAATTTCTCTGTAATTTGGTTGTCCGATTGAATTTGTTACTATATAGAATCCTGAAGATAAGTTTACTTTTAAATTTTGGTATTTATATTAGATAAAACTGACAGCATGTTTTATTGATTTATTGCCTCGGTTGATGTATGAATTTTAGCTTTTTCTGAACTCATATCTGATTAAATAATTGCTAAAATTCTGATTTGCCTTGATTTTAATATATATATATATATTTGAACACGCATGCTATATGTTTAATTATGATGATGCATGTTAAATCTGACATCGCATGCTTGATTTGAATTTCATATTGATAAAAACGTATGTACAAACTCAATTGTGATTATCTATTCTAATTCTTGATAATCTGATTTGCATATTTATTTGCATATTGGTATATCCTGATGCGCATTGATTTCTAGCAAGAAGTTGTTCAAGCTCCATACTTACCTAGATGGGATCAATGGGTGATCAAGAAGGCCCATGGCTTAGGGTGGTGACCTCCGTTGCATGTAGGAGGGCCGCTCGCCTAAGGTCGGCCCAAGTGATTGAGCCTATGTCATAATTTGTGGTAGAGGGGGCTTGCATTCTCGCGGCCCTTGCCCAATTCTAGTCAAATTATTCATAGCATTGGAGGATTTTATTAGAGATTTCCAAGATGCGACAGATATCCAAATTGGAAACCAACACTTGAGGTAGCAAGAGAATGCTAATCTTCCATAGAACCAATGAAGTTTGGTATATGAGTCAATTTTCCAGATATAAAGATATGATTTAAGAATGAATAATTTATCACGGAGGAATGAAGATTGTGGTGGATTTAAGAATCTATCACAAGCTGTTGTGGCCAAAAAGAATGCAATAGTAAATCTGCTATAGCAAATGAGTTTTAACTTTTGACTGCGAGGTGTTAGTTGAGTGGAAAGACCAAGTTCTTTTGTTACAGTACATTTTAAATTTAAGTGATTCCTCGTCAACTGTACTTTGATGTATGTTTAAAAAAAAATTGAAAATTGGACTTTTGATCTATTTTCCTGTGAATTCTGGAAGTTTTATTGGAGATGAGCTAACTGCAGGCCATTATTACACTTCATAGTGCAGAAGAAGTGTAACATATTGGATAGCCATATTCCCACATCAGGAAAAGAATACAAGTGGGCTGGAGGGTGTCTAATGCAAAGTAACAACCAAAACACACTTCTCAACCCCGCAGCTGGGCAGTGAGCACAGTGCGAACTATTCTTTCGCCTTTTACTAAAGAATACCGTGCGCTCGCCGCAATTCAAGCAGCATACGCTACTTTTTGGAGGGTCCTCCTCCGTTTGGAGAGGCCCCAATAACTAAGTCCAAATTTGTACAGTATTTACAGTTCCAGCATCATATGCAAATCTATGTATTATATATCTTGTCTATTTACTTTAAATTAATATTTATATATATGATAAAATGATGTGGGATCCACAATTATGCAACTTTGGCACTAATTGTATAATTTTGATCAAATGTCAAATTTTTAGAATTTTAAGTATTTTAATTCAATTAAAAAAATAGTAGTTGTTGATTAATATCTATAGCCTATATGACTATATTTTATTTCTAACTTTCTTTTATTCAAAATTCAAAATATATCTATCTATGGTATTATATATAACATAATTTTGTGCTTCTTTAATTGTACAATCACTACGAAAATATATATATATATTATTAGTGACAAAACAATAAGTGACAATAAAATTTGTCAACTATTATCTTGTATACCTGTATAGTATTTCAAATCAAAGTTGGCTCCCAACCATAAAAAAGAATAATATACAAAAGCTCACATAAATAAAACCGTTCCTATTGCTTTGTTTCTCCTATTATTGACTTTGTCATTGATGTAAATTCTCAATTGCGGTAGCTAATATAATCAAATTTAGAATCAAGACTTGAATATCTGAATAGAAGAGAACATTTTCAATTCTTTTTTCTGTTATGAGAACTACAATCCCCAAATGAGTGCTAAGATGAAATTTGATAGGATTAATGATGTGGGAGTAATCTCTCACGAGCCTTTACAATCATTAGAATTTTGTGGGTTTGATAAATGGTTTATCGGGCTTAATATATATTTTGAGGAATTTAGGCTGTGATCTGTCAGTGCTTTCTTCAACCAGTAAATAATTATGACGGCCTATGATCGATTTATCCCTTTTTTTCTGCTACTACGAGATTAAATACTAGTGCTTCTTTATCCCTACCGCTGACTTTCAAGGATGGGGCAGCTTCCAATTAATCCCAGATTGGAAGTTTAGTTCAACAGATTCCGTGAGATAGGGTTAAAATGATGCAAGCTCTCCGAGTGAAGGTCATCTTTGCGCCTGGGGCAATGACGCAGCTAGTGAGGTTCTAATCGAGGCGCGACTATTGCTGGTTGAAAATTATTTCCAAAACCCCTCTAAGGGCCTGGGTTTGGTCCAGGCCTTTGAGAATTTCTGGAAGGGCTTCCTCTAACCCAGGGCAAAGCCCTACAATTGTTGGTATGAAAATATGAGTAATGTCTTCCCTTAACTTCAATTTTAAGTAGAGTATAATTGAATTATACAGCTGCATCAATATCTCTTTCTTTTTTGTTTCTTTCCCAATTGAAGTAATCTCCCATATATCTCATGTGGAAGATGCGCCAAAACCTTGAAGAATTTTGCTCGATAATTAGGCCTTATCTCCACCTTGTAAGTCTCAAGGTAAAATTTTCTACGAAGATTTGCCGTGCAATTGCGAATTTATGCTGTTGGATAACTTTTTCATTTCTTGCACAACCATAATAGTCCAGACTGCATATCTATGGAAAGAAGTAAATTTGTTTGACGTAAGTGTTGACAGGTTGTCCAAGGAGTTCTGAATTTGGGAAAATCTCCCATGTTATATGGATTTGACAATCGGCCCCAAATTTTGACTAAATTGCCAATTTTAAAATTTCATGTTTGTGTAAGGAACATGCATTTGTCTTTTTTGCATGTGGCATTACTCAATTCTGTGGCGAAGCAATGTTTGAAAAATCGGATTGTTCATTGAATTGAAAAATTTATTGTCAGTCGAACTATAATTAAACTACAATTGAACCATGATGTCATAATTATGAAATATATATTTATATTCAAAAATTAATAAATTACCAAAATATAAAACATAAAGAGTTTAAAGGATATTGTCCAACATTACAATCCAAATTTCATAATTCATATTATAAATGATCACAATAATTTAAATATATTAAGTCTAAAGTTTAAAATTAAGAGCGTGTAAGTTAATTCTAAATTCTAAACTCTAAATTAAGGCTTATTTTTTATTTTTAGATAGCTTGTGAGGTGTACCTTAACCTTCAAACTTTATATTTAGATAAAAAAAAAAAATTAAAAAAAATAATTTTGTAAAAAATTAAATAAAAAAATCGGTCTGATTTAATTGAACCGTGAACGGTTCAACGGTCCGATCAATCGGTTGATGGTCCAATTTTTTAAACAATGCGGTGAAGTATGTGTAGAACCTTAATAGCCGCCAATTTCATTTGGCAAGTGGTGTCCAATTGGTGTTAAAGGGACAATTATCCATGGAATGGGAATTGTTAGGAGTCACGTGACAAGATAATAATTCTTCCTAATTGAAATTGCTTAATCTATTTTCTTCTTTAAGATTTTGTCTTGTTAGACTTAATAAAATTATTCATAAGGATTATGATAGTGTATTAGTAACTAGTGATGGAATTCCCTCCAAATAAAATAGAAGTTTTGGAACAATGGGATTTAGCTGTTGTAATGAATTGTTTGAAATTGCTAGAAGTAGCGTTACATATGGTATTTAATGAATATTTGATTATTAATTAAAGAATTTTTCTCGGTGGATTTTGGTATCAAGTCTAGAGTTCTATGTCCCGCAACTAGCATATTAAATTCTTAATTGGCGTGGACTTGTTGCAAGTGCGAACTATATGGAATATTTGATATGCGATTTAGGTTTAGAAGAGGTTGTGCAGGAGTAAATTTAAGTTGCAAGTGAATTAAAATTATGATACAAATACCAAGAGGAAAGATTGTACTTTTTAGAAAGTTAATGATTCTTGTCATTCAAGATACTATAAGCTTATGGTACCCATAAGGCTCGCTCTAAGTAAATTTATCTTATTAATTAATTAAATTGGTGATTGATGCACTTGTTAAATGAAGCAGGTGACTTAATTATTTATTTGATTGATACTGAGATGCAATTGACTTCTATGATCAATCTTGAAGGTGAGTGTTTAAACCTATAAATACTATATATTGTATGTTACAAAACCTAGAAGAATATATGGTATTATATAATTGTTTGTGACTTGTTTTCAACTTACACTCATTGTATATGAATTCCACTGCACACAAAAAGAATTATTTTTTCCTTGTTTTATTTTTGGATACAGGAAAACCTATGCTTTTATGATTTTTTTATACTTCTAGGCTAGTAATTTAAACTTGATGATCAACTGATTATTGTTACTATTACTGTCCTGTTATCAACTTCATTATGTACTGTTATCTGTTGCCTTGTTGGCACACTTGTTTATCTAATATAGCGTTAAACAGCCCTGTTGGCTTGTCTGATTTCGTATCTTGATATTGTACTACTCTGTCGGCATTTTTGTATTGTTCTATATTGCCATGTACTGTTATTTGTTCTGCACTGTCCTATACTATTATTTGTTGCCTTGTCAACTTACTATTTTATCTCGTATCAACAATACGTTAGGAATTTTTCCCTAGGTATCTGTAAACTATTTATTGATTGGATTCTATACAAAGAATTGTTTAGTGCTCATCCTGGTAAGACATTTGGCTATACTGGACACACTAGGGATTTCCCCCAAGTGTCAGTAGTACAAATTACCCTTTAGGTGCAAGCTATATGCTAGGGATTTCCCCTAGGTACGAGCGATATGCTAGGGATTTCCCCTTAGGTATCAACGATGCATTAGGGATTTTCCCCTAGGCATCTGCACTATGCCAAGTTGTCACGATTTGGTAATACTGATTGACTGTTTGACTAGGTACAACAAACACTATCTGATTATCATATTTAAATTGTTAGCCTGTGGAAACCGTTTATAAAATTCTTGACTGGTTACTACTTGACTATTATAAACTACTTGACTATATTGCTAAACTATTTTATGAATCCCACTTATATTTCTCAAACATTTTCACTGTACAAATAATTTTTAATTCAAGAACTCACTTCACACACACTTGGCACTCACTGAGTCTTTTATTCACACTTTTTTTCTTTTTTCTTTTTAACTTTCTTCTAGCAAACCTAGATTTTAGCTCTAGTGAGGAGGTGGAACCTGCTTCTAACAAGAACTGAAATTGAATGTTTTCTTTTGAAATGAGGACTTTGTAGTAGGTTTAGCTTTATTGCCGTGTTGGCAAATTAGATCTTCTCCTTTAAAGATTTTCCAGGTGAGGGAAGAATATTGAGCATTTTGAGTTTCTATGTTGCTAGAATTATTTTAATTATTATGAATGCCGGAATTTCTCTTTTTTTACGATCATGATTTTAGATAAGTTATATACTTTTATTTGGGATTGAGCTTCACGCCTCAAGACTGGACTGTATGGTTCGATTTTGGAGCATGACAGTAAAAGTTGAAAGTATTTGAAAATAGTATTTGATATACCAATAAACGAAGAAATTAAGTGATGACTACTTTCTATGAATAGTGATCAACTTTTGAGAAAAGGATATATGGAACATGCAATGCATTACAAAGGTATGATCATTAAGCTTCAATTCAGTTATTCTATTTCATCTCTTAGAAAGAAAAGAACTTAAATCAAAATACTAAATAACATAGCAATACATTTATACAAAATTTCTAATTCAAGGACACACAATGAAATCCTAGACAATCAAGTAAAATTTATTTCACGAAATAATTTTAACTATGGACAACATCATTGTAGCAAGGTAGAAGCACTACTTTCAAACTCTAAAACTAGAAATTAACTAAAAGTTGAAAAAGTACCCTTTCGAAATTGTTGTAAATACTCTCTAAGCCCTCGGAGAAGATCCAAGTGAAGACTTCAATACTAATGTCATGTAATTATGATGTAAGATCAACAATGCATTATTCATCTGGAAATTTCAGGGAATCATAAACAAAGGCATAATACGCATACCTGTTACAATTACAGCATCCCAATCCATTCTTCCCTGTTTCACAAACATGTTGAGATCACAAGTCTCATTCTTCCATCTCTCATCAGAAAATCTTGGACACGACGGTTCAACTGAATTCTTGGGATGCTGAATTTCATCCCTGAGTTCCTTTGGATTATTAGTTGTCAGAAATGAAGATTTCTCTTGTTTTTTGGATAATTTAAGGCCTTCAACATTCGGAGTCACAACATTTGTTGCCCGCTTTGTTCCTAAAGAACGTGGAGGTCTAGCCTGAGTCGATTGTTTCTTTGTGATATGGTGAGAGCTGCAAGCTCTTTGAATGGAGGGCAGTTATGCCAATGGATGCCATGAGTTAAGAAGAAAAATATCTGTTTTTTTTTTCTCTGTCTTTTCTTCTTGATGGAAGGTCTGGGGGGATAAGAAGTAGCAAACAAGTCCATGCTTCCTCAATAAAAAAGGCTTATCTTCTGCCACATTATGCATTCTACATGCCATTCCAACTGAATCTGCTTCCATTTAGTACTTTTTGAATAACTCTCTCTCTCTCTCTAGGAAAGTTCATTGCTATTGTTTTGGACTTTTGCAGCCTGCACTAGTAGTGGAACACAAAACCTTAAGTTAATGCATAAGATAACTGTAACACTCAAATTTGAAGGATAACAGGACTGCTTATGAATGCTGAAACTTTATTTCATTTGTTCAGACTTCAGCCAAATGAGTTAGCTGGTGTCTAAAATTAAATGTAATGTGATAGAGGCAAACGAATTAAACGACAAAATTTTCCTCTCTTTATACAACCAGGAAATCCGACATTGCGATAATGTAATCCATGAGGTGCATCCATTATATAATGCCTTTTCATCACTTGGGGGTGACATTTGATCTCAATTTCAAATGACATGTAGAAAGTTTCCAAACGAGAGCCTATTCCATTATATATAGGCACGTAGAACAAGGCCTTAGTGTTAGAGAATCAAGTTCAACTACTGAAATTTAATTTACTTATTTGCAAGTTCGCAGATATAGTCAATTTAAGCATCAGCATGAGCAATACTCAACAAAGAAAGCTGTATTACAGAAAGTTAAGCAATAATCTGAAGAAGGAACTAGAATTTTGTTGTTCTATTGCCTTTCAGATGAGCATAGAACAAGAATAATTGTCATCAGGATGAAAGATTCAAGAAAAGGAAGAAAGAGAACTCTTAAACATCCTTCTTAAAGAGTGAAAAACAGTAGAAGTGCGCCAAAAAAGATGTAGTTAACAAGAAAGTCAGGCTTCCCAACCCCTTAGCAGAGTAGCACGAGCAACACGATTTACGCCCAATGTAAAGGCACCCATACGAAGGTTGCAATTGTGAGACTGACACATGCTTTTGATATTATGGAAGGCTTTTGTCATGTATCTTTTAAGCTCCTGATTCACCTTCTCTTCGTCCCACATAAAGCCTTGAATGTTCTGCAAAGCCAAATTAACATCACATAAGTTTTGAGAATGTCTTTATTGAACTCATCACAGCGCGTTCTGCATGCCCATGAACCATGTCTTGTGATAAAATTTGAAAGATTTGTGGGAGCAATATGGAGAAATGTACAAGTTGTAATCATGAGTATAAAAATCTTAGCTGTTTGCCCATGTAGCTTTTGTTAGAAAAAGGATGTAGAAGAAATATGAATTTCAATCGAGGTTAACATACATGATGTTAAGAAATAGTTTTGTGAACCATTATCCAGTGAACTTAAGACAGATGATGAATTGCAATGATACTTTACTAACAAGAACATGCGAGAGAGTATTACCTGAACCCACTCAAAATAACTAACTGTTACTCCTCCTGCGTTTGCATATATATCAGGGAGTATTACAACTCCCTTTTTGGACAAAATCTGCAGAAGTGAAAATTTTTGTAATACAAAAGTAATGTATTCTATAGTTGAACTCACGCAAAAAATACTGAACAAAACTTGGCACCTCATCAGCTTCTGGATCAGTAGGATGGTTCGCAGCTTCTATGATGAACTTGGCCCTGACATCTCCCGCATTTCCTCTTCAATCAAGAAAAGAATCAACGGATTAGCCAAATGTACCAAGAAAAAGTTATCAAAAAATCATTTGAAAGAAAGAATCAGAATATGCAACAACAGTCAAATTAATGCATTTAGAACTACAGAACCAAAAAAAATAAAAAAATAAAAATTGATACAATGTGTCAAAAAAGTAGCACAGACAATTAATTTATCTTGTTAAACCTGTGTAGAACTCCGCCGAGAGCACATGGTATGAGAACGTCACATTCATGAGTGAGCAAGTCATTTGAGTTCATATGCTCGGCGCCACTGAAATCAGATAGTCTTCCTGTTGCCTCTTTATGCTGAAGCAATGCAGGTATGTCAATTCCATTAGGACTCTTCACTGCTCCAGTTACATCACTCACTGCAACAACCTTGCCTCCTCTTTCATGTATAAGCCTTGCAGCCCATGATCCGACATTTCCAAACCCCTAGATAATATTCAATATTCAATTTTAAGAAAGTGTATCAAGAAGAGAATAAAAATTTATGTAATAGAATAGTACCTGAATGGAATATGTTAAATCCTTTATAGGCTTGCCATGTTCGGCAAGCAACGCTTCAGTGGCATATACAACACCACGTCCAGTTGCAGCCTCCCTACCCAGAGAACCACCAAGGTCCTTACATACCAAACACAAACATGTTACTTAGGACAAGATAGGTTCAAATCCTAATTTGGAAGATATATCTTAAACACTACAAATTTTGTGATTTTTCTTGTTTTGATTTGTTTTACTCACAATTGGTTTTCCTGTGACAACAGCAGGCGAGTGACCATGAAATTTTGAGTACTCATCCAAAATCCAAGCCATTGTCTGCACATCTCAAATCAATTGCACTCGTTAGACTAAGAAAAGTGAAATAGGACAGATAAAAAGAATAAAACGACGTTTTCACCTGAGCATTAGTGCCCATATCAGGTGCTGGGACGTCAGTATTAACTCCTATAAGATCATGAATTTTTTGAGTGAAGACGCGGGTTAGACGTTCCAATTCACTCGTGCTTAATTGTTTTGGTGAACACCCTATCCCTCCTTTAGCTCCACCATAAGGAATATCTACTACAGCAGTCTTCCAGGTCATCAATTGAGCAAGAGCATTCACCTCATCAGGGTCAACCTTAAAACAGAAATTTGAGTAACATCTCAGCACAAACTAGAACGAATGTGCGACTTTTAATTATAAATAGAAAAGACAAGAAATCAATTTTAAACTTTGCATGTACTTTTTTCTGTATAAAAGCAAACGTTATATGATCATTAATAGTTTTACATAAAAATAATTGTGGATAAATTGAGAAATTCACTTTTGCCTTTCTCTATGTTCTTCTGGCTAGACTATAAATAGACAGGCTTATTCAGACATGTCTTTTAGCTAACCTTAAATGGCAATCCATTTATTGAGCAATGTAAATTATGAAACCGGTCGATAAACGGTTTTTGAATCACAATCAAATCCAAACAAGGAAATATGAAGTCTAAAACTCTGTCAGCAAGAATTGTGACATTGGCGTCGAGATCATTAATATAGATATCTACATCATATCCAAAGTGAGTTCTCTGGTAATTATCAAAAAAGTGAAAAAAAACAAAAAAAAGGTGAGTTCTCTGATTTTCCCAATCTTACTTCAAGAATCTTATCCAGACATAAACCCTTCTGATTACAAAAGTTCATTGATCCAGACTGCAGATAACCCAATTTCCATCTTATATCCAAACACTGCTTAATTCATGTCTTCTTTTTGGATTTTTGAAACCAGCAACGCATGAAAAAAATATAGATTTTTCTTTTCTTTTGAGATGAAATACATAAATTATAGAAACATCGGAAAAAAGGGACTGACACTAAATAGATAAAAATGGGAAAATTTCACCTCTGGATGGTATCTGATCCCTCCTTTCATGGGCCCACGAGCATTATCATGCTGCACTCTAAATCCAATGAAAGACACCAGCGTTCCATCATCCTTGGGGATTGTGCACTCCACCTGATCAAAACCCGACGGAAAATTACTTGAAGATCTCCGTGAAATTAATTTCACAGATGCGCCTACTACTCAAAAGATTGTAAAGTTTCAATCCTTCCACAATCCCATTTCAAGAAAGTGCCAAAAAATCACAAAAATACAATTGCCCGCTAACATGAATCACACAAACGCACAAACACAAATAAACCTTGATTTCTCTGAATGGGATCAAAAGACTCTTCTCAAGCTTGGCGTCCAGGCCAAGGATGCGAGCCGCTTGGCGGAAGTTGCGGTTGGTGGCAGCAAGAGCATTCATTTCTACAAGTTCTTGCGAAGTTTGTAGTTAAAATCTTCAGATTGAAACAAATATAACCAGAAAAATTAAGCAAAATAAAGAAAGAGAGACTATTATAGTCCAGAGTCAATACGTATGCTATATTAACACTGGATCACAGGAAGTTGAGGGTTTTACGTTGTAAGCTGCATATGCATGTCTATATATACGAGTGTGGGATGCAGGGTTTTTGGGTTGGGGTGGCGTAGAAGGGGTGGGGGCGCGCAGGGGAACATAGCTGCAAGTCAAGTACTTTGACTCGGAAACTTCGCGCAGGAGGAAAGATCAGTTAAGCCAGATGGCAAAAATATTAATTGCAATTATGCAATGTTTATCAAGTATTAATTTTCATAACTTAATTTTTTTTAATGGTGAAAATTCATTTTAATTGATTGGTGGACATATGATTTTTTTAAAATTTATACGATCTTTTGTGAAAATTCAGAAGTCATCATAAGTTAACAATGTCATCCATTAACTAAGTTTCGGGATAACTCTTCTACGATCAATTTTTATTAGAATTTTTTTAAAACTTTATTGAATATGTAAAGAAATCAGAATTCACAACCATTATAATATGAAAATTTGTTGTTCTCCTAAAATTGTATTTGAATAGCTCAAATCTCAATTATAAATATGATAGAGATAAGTAAAAAGAGTTACAGAATTATATTATCATGGTTTTACAATATTTATATTTCTTGAGTATAAGATATATTTAATGTAGTTAAATAAGCGAATATTAATGAACCAACAAATATCTTGTACAATTTATATTCCATGATACATATAATATTCATGTGACTTTTAACTTTTATTTAGTGAATTCTTAAAATTAAAATATATTATATGCATAATTGTTCGTCCCTCTTGATACTAATCTAAAGCACTGATAAAACACTCATAATATTAAAGATAGACCTCTTCTTAATCTGAAATGGACTTGAACTATTCGAACTCCTCCGCGTGAGAAGGATCAACTCCTCCCTTCGCCAGTCGTTTTTATCTTTTAGGCGATCTTCTTGCAAAAACCCGGAAAAGCTTGATGGGAAAGAAAAGTGAAAAAGCCAAAAAGGGGGAAAAATGAAAAG
>JACGDI010001904.1:298730-325048 GCA_014898725.1 Jacaranda copaia
GAAGACTAGGATACCTCCAAATGTTTCTTTAGATTCAACCCTAGAGTCTGCATCAATTCCAAATCATGTGGAAAAGATGACAAATGTAGAGGGTGATCCTAGTAGTAGCACAGTTCTAGAAGGACGGGATGAACCTAGACGGAGTAAAAGGACTAGAATCACTAAGGACTTTGAAAATGACTTTGTCACTTACAATGTCAAAGGTAATCATGTTACCTTCAAGGATGCTATGGCTTCCCCTGAGGCTAAGCATTGGAAGGAAACCATTAAGAGTGAGATGGATTCTATTATCTCAAATGGGACATGGTAATTAGTCGATCTCCTTTTAGGGTGTACTACTATAGGAAGCAAGTGGATCTTCAAAAAGAAATTGAAATTTAACAAAACTGTTGACAAGTTTAAAGCCAGGTTAGTTGCTAAAGGGTTTAAGCAAAAAGAAAGAATAGATTACTTTGACTCCTACTCCTCAGTAGCTCGTTTGACTACAATCTGAATGCTTAGAGCACTGACTTCCATATATGATTATCTTATTCACTAGATGGATGTGAAAACAGCCTTTTTGTACGGTGATCTCGAGGAAGAAATCTATATGGATCAACCAGAGGGATTTATAACTTCTGAAAATGAGCGAAAAGTTTGCAAGCTTGTTAAATCCCTTTATGGTTTGAAACAAGCACCTAAACAATGGCATGAAAAGTTTGACAAAACCATATTTTCATTTGATTTCACAGTTAAAGATTGTAACAAGTGCATCTACTACAAAGTTAAAAGTGAGAACTATATTATGTTATGCTTGTATGTAGATGACATTCTGTTGATAGGTTCCAATATTGAGATTATCAATAAGACTAAATATTTCTTAAAGAAGAAATTTGAAATGAAAGATATCAGTGTTGCAGTTATGATTCATAGATTTAAGTTGACTCGCTCAACTAAGGGTATAGAAATTTCTCAATCTCACTATGTTGAGAAGATAATTGAGAAATATGGTAATAAATAAAGTAGAATCGCCAAAACACCATATGATCCTTCAATGGCTCTCTTTAAGAATGAAATTGGTGTACCAGTGTCTCAATTGAGGTATTCTCAGATAATTTGTAGCTTGCAGTATCTTGCAAATGGATCGAGACCAAATATCTCATTTACGGTCTTTAAACTCGCTAGATATACAAGTTATCCAAATCAAACCCATCGGGAGTCTTTAGATAAGGTACTTTAGTATCTAAAGAGCTCAGCTTCACTAGTCTCACACTACAAGAGATTTCATGCAGTGCTGGAAGGATATAGTGATGCTAGTTGGATAGCCAAAAACTCCGGAAGTAATGAGTGTATAGGATATATATTTACCTTGGGTGGGGACATTGTCTCTTGGAAGTCTACCAAACAAACTTTGGTAACTCGATCCATTTTTTAAGCTGAATTGTGCGCTTTAGACACTACTGGGACAAAGGCAGAATGACTGTATGGGCTGATGGTACAATTGCCCATGGTGACCAAACCTCTTTCGAGAATTACTGTACATTGCGATAACCAAACCACAATTGTAAAGATTAGAAGTTCAAAGTTCAATTAGAAAACCAAAAGACACATCCAAGTTAAACTAAAGTTTATAAAGGAGTCAGTGTCTGAAAGGGTCGTAGCAATTGATTTTGTTGGATCCAAAAACAATATTGCTGACCCTTTAACTAAATGACTTGATTTGTCCTTAGTTCATAAATTCAGGTTGGGGATGGGACTGATATACCTACAGTAGCAACCCAACCTACCAAGTAGAGATCCCACAAGGTAGGTTCAATGTGGTATAAACAAACCACTGAGTATATTGAGGTGCACCTAAAATTAATTGATACTTTGTATCTGGTGTCTCTCCCATGAATGCCTGGTAGGTGCTGATTGCTGCTAGTATAGTAAGAGTTTAACTCTAAATGGGGTCAAGTCATTCGAACAAGATGTTGGCAGTCTATCCCTAAAGACACCCAACTAAGTGAATGTAGTCCTTTGGCTAGGACTAAAGGAACTGGGTTATTCCTTGACAAACATTCATGATACAAGATCGGGACACATGACCTTAATGTGCCAATTCTAAAGATCAGTACATAGCCTTACGCTCGTTGTTACTGATGGACGCAATCACAATCACAGT
This sequence comes from Jacaranda copaia, assembly GCA_014898725.1. NCBI lineage: Eukaryota > Viridiplantae > Streptophyta > Magnoliopsida > Lamiales > Bignoniaceae > Jacaranda > Jacaranda copaia. The sequence goes on from JACGDI010001904.1 coordinate 300,874, forward strand.
AACAAATTCAAAGCTTAGATCCATTTGTCACAGTGGTGGACGAAGTCGAATTACTTAAAGAGTAGTTCAAATCGGAAGGTACCATTTCTGAAAGCAAGCTATGCTGAATTGGATAGCCATTATGTATGAATTTATGGGGGATTGTTGTAATTGGCATTAATATTTGCCTAATTACATGTTCATTTATTTGGATGGATACCAATTAAGGTTGAAATCCAAATGATAATTGAAGGGAATTGGTTAAGTGTTCATGTTGAGTTATCCTACATGAAAAACTTGAGATAGATGAGACATCCTTGTGCTTTATAAAATCAAGTGAAGGAGTTGAAGGATTATTAAGCTTTCACTCGTCCCACATTGCTTTTATAAACTAGTGTGGACTAGTTTTATTAAACTCGAGTAAGAATGCTTGATAAAATATTCTTTATGGGGTTCATATGAGTGGACCACACGAGTGTCGCCGCTGCCACCCGGCCTGGCTCCAACTCTAGGTTGCGAGCATTAAGGTGAATGTCTTAATTTTATCTTTTTGGGACAAATTCAATCGATTAAAGGCTAACTCGGTCAAGACCCATTGGATTAGCCTAATTCAATTAGATTGAATCAAATCTTTAGAGATTAAGTTGAGATTTGGTGGATCATTGAAGATTAAGCAGGATTTGACAGAGGGACGTGGAACACATGGCGTTATACTGATTCACGTGTGATGTGTGTAGGACACATGGCGTGATACTGGTGAACGTATGTGGCTGACGTGGCAGAATATCATTGGTTGAGTGGCGTGTTAGAGGCCATTAACTGGCAGACTCTGACCCTAATCCCGTCTATAAATAGACTGCCTCTAGCAGTCTTCAAACACATAGCATTTGCCTCTCAACACGCCTAAGCATTCTGCTTCTGCCCACTTTCTTGCTCTCTCAAGAATCCTTCCCTTCTCATTTTTTAATACTCTTTCCAAAAATATTCCCTATCTCGAATTTAGATATATGCCTATCTCATTCTTATTTGGTGATTGAGTATTGTTCAAGGTGAACGAGACGGAGTGCACCTGATCATTGTGGATCATCTTATCTTGGGAGGAGCAACGCTATACCCGTTGCATTGGTGAGTCGAGGCACTTGTTTCTTCAAGGCAAACAAAAATATATGATTTGGTCATCTAGCTGATTCTATTACAATACAAAATTCTTAAACTAAGTTGTCAATTTAAATTATGTATCTCATTTAAATTAAACTAATAGCATGCTTTACTGCTTCTAATACCTCGATTGACTTATATCTAAATTTGGCTTTTTTTGAACTCATATTTGATTAAATAAATGCTTAAATTCTGATTTGGCTTAAATTTGACATATATTTCTAATCATGCATGCTGTATGTTTAATTCTAATAATGCATGTTGCATGTTTAATTCAAACAATGCATGCTGGGTGTATTAAATCCGATATTGTATGTTTGATTTGGATTTCATATTGATAAAATGCGCGTACTGTCTCAATCTGATAATTGAATTTACATATTTAATTGCATGTTGGTATATCATGCGAAACAACATGAACATGAAGCCCAATCTGCATCGGAGAAGGCTCACAGCTGTGTGGATGGCTTTCAAGACATGAAAATACCTTGACCTGGGGTTGCCTTGAGACAACGCAGAAGTTGGTGAACATCATGAAGATGGGGTGTCCAAGGGTTTGCTTAGAATTGGCTCAATTTGTGTACTGGAAAGGTTATGTCTAGCTTTGTGATCATCAAGTAGAGAAGGCAACCAATAAGACACCGATACTGGGACTGGTCTGCAAGAGGTTCTCCGTTTGTGGAATTTAGTTGAGTTTTGTATTCAATAGGTGAGGTGGCAGGCTTTGAGGTGAGAAATCTGTGACAGATGGATACCAGATTTTGATCTAGCTACTTCCAGACCAAGGATGTATTTAAGAGCTCTGAGGTCTTTGAGCTTGAAATTTTGCTGAAGAAGGTGTTTCACTTTATTAATGGACTCCAAAGAAGGTCTTGCAAGAAATATATGGTCGACATAGACAAGGAGGATGACAAAGCTAAAACTAGTGCCAAGAGTGAAGAGGCTGTATTCGAATTTTGAATGCCTAAAACCAAGTTGAGATAATACACTCAACAACTTTGAAAACCACTGGCATGAGGCTTGTTTTAGTCCATAAAGTGATTTGCTCAACACACAAACAAGTGGATTCTGATGTGTGTGCTATGTATGGTGTGATGAGTATCCAGAGGGCAAATCCATATAAATCTCCTCAAAGAGGTTGCCATTTAAGAAGGCATTGTTGATGTCAAGCTGGAAAAGATGCCAATTGTGCTGAGCGGCAAGAGCTAGAACTAATTTGATGGTGACTAACTTAGCTACAGAAGAAAAAGAATCTAAAAAATCTGTTCCTTTGAGCTGAGGATAACCTTTTGTGACTAAACAGACTTTGTGTCTATTAACTGATCCATCAGAATTGAACTTTGTTTTGTAAATCCAACGACAACCAATACTATGGTTATTAGGTGGGCTAGGGATAATAGACCATGTTTTATTTTCTTCTAAGGCTTGTAGCTCAGCTTGCATTGCTTGTTGCTATTTAGGAATTTTGCTGGCTTGGTGGAAGTGTTGAGAAACGAGTATAGGACACATGATTTGCTATGGGATATTGGACTTGGTTACTATGAGTCCTAGATATGTTACAATTGTAATCTTTGAGGTAAGATGGAGCTCTTACAACCCGAGAGGAATTTCTGATTGGGAGATTGGAGGGTTGAGAAGTATAGTGTGTAGGAGGAGAATTGTTTTCTGGAGGGCTGCACTCATTGTAAGGAGTAGGAGAGTGTAAGGTGCAAGGTATAGGAAGAACAAGATCTGGGAAGGGATCTAAGACTAGCTCAGTGTGAGGATGATGTTTGAAGGGGAAGACTTCTTCATGAAAAATGACATTTCTAGAGACTATTATTTTATGAGTTTGTAAGTCATACAACTTATATCCCTTTGTGGCAGGGGGGTCACCAATCAAAACATAGGGTTTTGCTCTAGGGGAGAACTTATTTCTGTGAAACTGCAATGTACATGCATATGCTCGACAACCAAAAACTCTAAGGGGGGAGTATTCAAAAATGGTGTTGTAAAGAACTTCATGTGGACTCTTGTTATGGAGAGTCGAGGAAGGGGTTCTATTTATCAGATATGTGGCAGTTAATACACATTCATTCCATAGGGTGATGGTAGCACATGACTGAAAATATAATTGCCCTGGCCACATTTAGCAACAGGTGCTTTCCCTCAACAACTGAGTTTTGTTAGGGAGTTTCTATGCATAACAATTGATGGATGATGCCATTTTTGTTATAAAAATCATTAAGGAAAAACTCTTTAGCATTGTCTGATCTTATCTTTTGAATGTGAGCATGCAATTAAGTTTGTATGGAGGGAAAAAATTTTGAATGATTGATGAGGCTTCAGATTTGTGAGTCATGAGAAAAGTCAAGTAAACCTAGAAAGATCATCAATTATAGTGAGGAAATATTGTGCTCCTGTGTTTGCTGGAGTGGCCAACAGACCCCAAATGTTAACATGAATCAAGTCAAATGCAGATTTTGAAACATTAATGTGTGAAATGTAAGGGAGATGCTTCTGCTTGGCCAAAGGACATACAGTACATGGACTCTTTTGAGTAGTATTACTATATTGAAGAAGAGATTGTAACATGCTAAGTTTAGTGTAAGAAGGGTAACCAAGTCTATTATGCGACATCTGAACAGTGACTTTATTTATTGGACTTTCATTATTCTTAAAAGGATAGCTAGTATCTAAGATGTATAGATCCCCATACTTGTTACCCTTGCCAATCAGAGATGAAGTCTGAAGTTCCTGAATGAGAAAGTAAGTGGAGTAAAATGAGATCATTACATAATTATTTTGAAGGAGAACACTCACTGAAATTAATTGAATTTGAAATTGAGGAACATATAATGCATTTTGGGGAGTTATGCTGGAATTTATGGAGATGTCTCCCATGAAATGGGCAGGTATATGAGTGTTGTTAGGTAGAGTGACCAAGGCGTTGGTTATAGGGATCATTTTATGGAAGAGAGAAGCATTGGAGCATATTTGCTTTGAGGCGCCAGAATCCAATATCCACATATTAGAAGGGATGTATTGTTGTGATTTTGATAAGTAGTACCTGCACAGTGAATGGTAGAAGAGGTTTCTGGATCAGTGGTTTGAATGAAAGAATCTACTCCTTCAGTGTGTTGATCGGACACTTGATTGACTGGAGTGGTGGTTGGAGCAGCTGAATTTGTGGAGGAGTTGTTGGTCTGCTGTGTCTTAGACTTAAACTTGAAGCCTGGTGGATATCCATGAATCTTATAGCAGGTATCCGCCATATGACCATAGTATTGGCAGCGCGTACAGTACGGCCTTTCTTTTCTGTTCTCTGTTAGGAAGCCTGTTAATTGGTTTTGCTGGCTGCTTAGTGTTACAAATCTTCAGAGCGAAAGCCAAATTATTATTCAGATCAGTTGACGGATTCACACTGAGGCCTCATTGTTGTTCTTCCTGGTGAAGCAAGGAGAACATGCGGCTGATAGGAGGCAGTGGATCAAGGAGCAAGATCTGGCTGCGAACTTGCGAGAATGTTTCATTCAAGCCTGATAAGAAGGCCATTACATACTCATGGTGATAGTGTTCTGTGATTTCTCTCATTCCACGACAAATACAGGGGCTGCAGGTGCAGGCTGGCCGAAATGAACTTAGTTCCTCCCTGCCGGCTTTCAGTTTGGTGAAATACACACTTATGGAGTTTGATCCTTGCTGAAGACTGACCAGATCTTTGTGCAACTAAAAGATTCTTGGACTGTTGGATTGCTAAAATCGATCCTTCAAATCAATCCAAATTTCATACACCAAATCCGAAAAGGTGATGCTGGCAGAGATATCTTTGGACACGGAATTGAGCAGCGAAGATATAACTATGTTGTTGTTCCTGATCTAGGAATTCAAGAGAGCAGGATCAGCAGCACTCGGTTTAGAGATGGAACCATCAATAAACCCGAACTTATTCTTTACTGATAGAGCGATTGTCATCGCAGGGTGCCACGCAGCATAATTGTCACCGGTTAGGGGCTGCGAGACAAGAACAAGGCCGGGATTGTCAGAGTGATAAAGATAGAAAGGGCTGGAGCTTTCATCAATTGTAGAATGGCCACTGGAATTGGCTGAATTGAATGATAGATTATCCATGGGAGAGAGATGTAGGAGAGATGTAAGTTTCTGGAATAAGGCAGAAGAAATGACGGTACAGGAAAAAACAAGACGAACGATAGAAGAAGATGACTAATCGAGGGAGATTATTTGTGCGCAGTTGCGTGAACTTCTGATACCATATTAGAAGATGCAGAAACTCCAAATGGAAACATGCAACGCATGGCTGAGCTAAAGTGGAGAGGAAAAAGATTATTCTGCGTTAAAATGAACTTGATAATATGTACACGTGTTCAGCATTTAATGAACTACTCTAACTAAATATGGTTTGGCAACCCCAACAGAAAGCTAACTAATCTAACTGCTTTCTAATTACAAGAAGATTTTTTCTATTTACTGGAAAAATACAGAAAATATACATTTTCGATTCTAATACATGCAGCTAATTAACGCAATACAGCTGTGGTTCAAACAAATTTCAATATTAAACTATATATGGCCTCAACGATGTAGAGTTACCAAGGAAGAGATATACAACATGCAGGCCCAAGCGAAGCGAGGTAAATAATTTATCCCCGATTCATTCCCTCTTTATCTTATGGCAGGGCAAGCCAAACTCGGGAGAGAAAAAGATTCATCAATATGGCCTGTTGTGTATGGGCCGCCTCTACCTTGGAACCCTTCTGCAAATGAAATTTTTACATCAGATAATGCTGATCCAGTGAAGCGATGTCTTCAACTTGAGAACTATAAGCCAAACCGATGGTCATTTTAGTTTCTCAGACAAACCAAATGGATGAAATCGCAATCAACTTCATGTTATAATAGCAGCACCAATAACTGAATTTTCGTTGAAGAGATTTTTTGATCCACCAATCATTTTCATTTCCAAGCAAAAATAAGCACAACTGCACAGCTATATGTTAGAGTGCTCACCCTTAACCATGAAGAGGGTAAACAGGAGTAGGGCTGTAAACGGATCGGATTGGCTATGTCCGTATTTGTATCCGTTTAAATTTTACAATATCTGTATTCGTGTCCAACGAATATTTTTTACTAACATCTAAATTTGTATCCACCGAATATTATCCGAATTTGGATATATCCGTATTCAATTATAATTATTCCGAATATTTATTTATAAATATCCAAATTTTCGTTGATGAATATCCGAATATCCGAATGCGTCGACTTATAATAAAATGCATATTTTTTTCTAATAAATTTTATTTTAAAAAATAATCAAATAAATAATATAATAAAATCTAGAAAAAACAACAAACAAACAATAAAATTAGCAAACTTCAATGATCAAAGATCAAAGATCAAAGATAATTTTTATTTTATTGTAGTAATTAATTTTTTTAATTTTAAAATTTAATTATTCATTAATTTTGTTATATATGACTTTGATTCATATTTTGATACTTCATATTTTTGTGTATTATATTTTAATATAATTTTAAAAAAATTAATTTTTAGGATGGCTATTGAATAGTGACATTTAATTTTAGATATGTAGATATAACAATGTTAATCAATAAAAATATTCTCTATTATTAATATTTTGGGGTTTAAAATTTATAAAGTTGTGAGACTATAGGATTTAAAGTTTAAGTTTTATATTTAGATAAATTTTATTAGTTTTCTAAATTAATAATACTACAACTCTACCAAATAAAATTATGAAATGATATTTTCGTCTTATATTATATGTATATAGTTAGATATTGGAAAATATTTAAAAGTTGTTTGTGTGAGTATATAAACTCGCCAAAATATTTTATAAAATGTCAGTATTTCATAATTTTTTTAAGATAGCTTATAAAATTCCTAAAACAAGATGTTAAAACCTTATAAGCATTTTTTAAGAAAATAAGAAGTTCTTAACTTATTTTGAAAATATTAGCAAGCTCCCTTAATTTTAATCATATTAATTATAAAATTGTAATTAGTAATATATTATAAGCTCCAAGATCTTATTATTCAAATACTTTGAGAACTTATTTTTAAAAAAAACAAATTAGTATCTTATAAGTTCAAAAAATATCTTATAAGATGCAGGAAATTCAAAAATATCTTATAACATGCTAAAGCTTATAAGACGTTTGAAATAAATTTAGCCAAACATCTTCTTAAAGGGTGTTTAGATAAACTTATTTAAAAGGTTTTATAAGTTCCTATGTCTTATAAGATATTTTCAGAGCTTATAAGTTGTTAGATTTTTTTTTAAAAAACTAGTTTTTAAAGTGTTTAAATAAAATAAAATTTTGGAGTCTATAAGGTATTAATAATGGCAATTTTATAATTAATATACTTAAAACTAAGGAAGTTTGTTAATATCCTAAAAATAAGCTAGGAATTCCTAACTTTTATAAACAAAGTTTATGAATTCTTAACATCTTATTTTAAAAGTTTATAAGTTCCTTTTTAAAAAAATTTACTAAACACTTTTTCATATCTTATAAAATCTCAAATATCTTATAATATATTTTAAGAAGCTTATAAACTTACCCAAACACTCTCTTAAATCTTAATGTCCCCTTAGCTAGATAATAGTTTTAGTATTTTACAATTTTATTTTAGAATTAAAATGTTAATTATTATTGATTTAGTTAATTTTTTTATAATTATTTATTCACTTTATGGTAAATTAATATTAATAAAATGACACCAATATAAATTAATTATAAAGTAAAGCAACAATAATTTTAATTGATTAATTTTATCATTTATATATTGATTTTTCAAAATTTTTTGGTTTAATATTATTCAATTATCATCATTACTGTTTAATTTTTTTTATTAATTCTTTAATTACTAATTTATACATATATTCATTTATATATAGATTATGAACTTTCATATTAAAAAAATAAAAATAATTTATTATGTATAATAGTATATTATGTACGGTAATTTTTTAAATATTAATTATATATTAAAATACATAAAAATATAATATATGATATATAATATTTTTTTAAATATTATTTATCGGATACAAATAATGAATTTAATTAAATTATGGATAATAAAATATATAAACGGATATATCAAACGAATATGTATTTAGAGCAGATATTAAACAGATCGAATAGGCATTTACCATATTCATATCCGTTTATAATTGGATGTTTATAAATCGAATACAAATAATATCCACTTTAAACGAATACGGATAATAGCTCTATAAATGAATTCGAATGCAAACGATAAATAAATTTTCGAATATTCATTTAGAGTTTTAATTATAGAGGATCAGGCATAAAAGGCCTTCTCGATCAAAATATGGATTTGGACGCCGCCCTCGATATTATTTCATTCCAGGAATACTAGTCCTCTTAGCAGATACCTGCCGAAGCCCAACATACATATTTGTAAGGACTAGCAAATATTCATTGCCTCCATGTTCAGACCAAAGTAAGTACAATAACCTTCGGCTGACAGCCATGCAACTCTTATTCATTTAGCAGTATAGCATTTTGTGTTAAAATTTTAAGACATAAATTAATTAATTTATCTCATTGTGGAGATATTTTAAGGTCAAAATTAATGAGATATTGAATGAGCAAATTGAAGTAAAGAGTTAGCTGTATGCTAAAATTATTAAGATGTGGGAGTGAGTGGATAGTGTATAAAATAATCCAAAAATTCTAATAATAATTATTCTATATAATTATTATTTGAATTATTTTAAATTTCGAGATTTGAAGGCCGAAATTAATTTTTCCAACACCCATATCCAATTCGGTTAAAGGGTTGCAACCCATATCTTTTAAAATTAAAAATAAAGATTACAACTTTTATTCAGTGCACCAATATTTTTTGAACAGCCTCAATTTCTAGGAACTCTGCATAAGCAAAACCGTTGGGTTGACCACACCTGTCCGTCAAAGTAGTGACACTGTTTACTGTTCCGCTGGACTGAATATGCTGCTGCACCTCCTCAGTTGATGGAGAAAAAATCAGCTAAAGGATTAACCGATTAGGTCAACCAGACACAAACAAATGCGCATGCCAAATAAGGGTGTGTGTGAACAAAAACTCAGAAAGATCAAGAAAATGTATGGCTAGCGTGATAGATGCAAACCTTTTCCCCACAAATCTGAGGAGACTTACAATGGCAACGATGACAGTGACAAAAACCACCACCGGGCAGTAGAAATAATAAGAATGAGGAGGGGGATTAAACTCCAATCCCAACCGAGTAGACCATTTAATTACAATGAAATTGACATCTTGAAGGCAATCCATGCGGAATGCAGGGATTGGGTTTATTAAACCAATTGCTTGAATTTCTCTTTTCCGCGTTTCAGTTGAGGAAGTGTTTTCAAGACCAAAGGCCCTGTACAGTTATTATATACTTTGGACAACTCATTCAACAGTCATAAAAATTTAAATAAATATATTGAAATTGTTAAAAAAGGTTGTATTTTATAGGAAAAAATAATTTATTTTATATTATAAAAATTTTAACACATTTCAAATATGCAAAATCGCTAGTTAAACATGACTTATGAGAACAAGTCCTCCCTTTATTTCAAAATTATATATTTCATTTACTTATGTTACACATTTCATTTACTTTACTATATAGTATTATATGAATACAAAAGAATAAAATTTCAAATATCTCCATAATATTGCACTCAAAATAGTAATAGAGAATAAATTGTGTAATCCACAAATATTATTTCTTTCAATTTTATGAGATCATTATATGGAATAGTACTCTTTATTTACCTTTATCCTTTTGTCTCCCTCTCAATGTGGAACAAGTTCTCATGATTGGGACACTCAAGCGCTATTGCGTTAGTGAAATATAAAGGAAGTCATATTCCCCTTTTACATTTTTTTTTTTAAATTCCTTTTGACTGTTTCTAAGAGAGTAATACTTCTTATTTTTTGAATTTTCAAACACGTGTGCTACTTCATTTTATTATTAACATATAAAGTAAATTACATTTGACCCCCTATGAAAATGGAAAAGAGCCAAAAAAACCCTTATGAAAAAGAAAAAAGGCAATGAACCTCCTTGTGATTTTAAAAAATACACCGCCTCCCCTTCACGACTTGTTGTAGTTTAGCCATAATTTCAATGTATAAAGACTATACTACACCGAATTTCTTCATATATTTTAAATTTTATTTATTTATATTTTTAAATATATTTTTATATATCTTTTTCCATCTCCTTTATACCAGTTTTTTTATTTTTAAATTTAAAAACTATTTTTATTTTTTTATTTATTCATCTTTCTAGTTTATGTTATATATTATATATGTACAAATATAAAAATAAAATACATAATATAATAAAAATAAATATATAAATACATTAATATATTTATGTATATATTTATACATAATATATATTAATAAATAAACATTTTATATCTTACCCCACCACCACTCCATCTTAAAATTTTATCTATAACATTTAAATAACTTTTGCTTATATCTTTTTTTCTTTCTAATTATTTATTTTAAATTAAATATTATATATATTTATGAAATATATCATATATTTATCTACATATATATTTATATATTTATCATCATATATATATATATATGATAATATATAGTTATTTAATAATATACCCCCAACCCCAACCCCCACCTCATATATATGATAATAATTTACTCTCATCATTATTTTTCAATAAAACATCCAACTACCGTTTTATTTTCAAAATTAAACTCATAACCAACTTTTCAGTTTTCAAAAATGACAAAATAAAAAATGAGTTTGAAAACATATCCAAATGGGCAGTTAGGAAAGTTCAACATGACTTCCAATCCTTCAACTTTTTGTTTCCGTCGGGTCTTGCTATGGATGCATTTATTCCAGCCATTTTCTGATAGTATTTAGCCCGAAAAGGATCATTATAGGTCCACCTGCATTGATAACAAACAGAAACTAATCACCTGCTATCCAGATTTCAATTCCCTGAAACATCTTTTCTAAATGAAAAATTAGTAACAAATAATTCATGGAAAGGGCTCTGATAATGGTTCAAACCAACCAATCACATCAACAGAGTTAGTAGTTAGCCCAGTCATGAAAAATACCATAATATTATATAAAAAACATGAATTGTTTCATGAAGTCTAACGAACTCTGCTCACTTTTATTTCACAATATTACATGGACGTCTAAGTTTTGACTCAAACATCTAAAAGTGAATGATAATTCTTCGTGCAACAATAATTATACTTCTGATCTATAGAGTTGTTACAAGCCATTTCCAGCAGTGCAGAACATAATATGCTAAAATCCAGCGTTGCTAAACTAAAACTTCACTTTTAGGTACAGGTATGCCTTTGGAGCAGAAAATAGTCGCGGCACTGTTAACTGAAATTTGACAAGAAATTATGATGGCATATAGCCATCTTCTCTTGTTTATCTATTTATCTTTATCTGTATGGATGCTACCAATTATTAAATTAAGGAGGAGAATATTTGACCATAGCATTCTTATAGCTTTGTCAGTTCCTCCATCCTGGCACGCTTGAACTAAGTTTCCAGGTTTAAAAATAAGAAGTCGCAGCAGCCCCACAGGCACCCAGCACGCAACGGCACAATTGAGTTTTTATGAAAACTGAAAAGATAAGTCGGCTTTTGGATTTACAGCCGTACGCCTACCCGACGAACTCCATAACGACCACTCCAAGCCGACAACCACCGTGAAGCAAATACAAAAGCACAATAATATGCAGAAAACAGTGCGAAAGCGACAAGATTCACAAACAATGAGTTTTCCATGCTACTTAGTGTCCGAAAGAGTACGATAATAGAAATACGAAATATAATACTGCGAATGCAAAAGCCATTTTTACACATATTAGGGATTAAGATGTAATCCCTCATTAAAGAATAGTTTTAGTCCAAAACATAAGTAAAATACTCACCTTGCACTAATTTTATAAAGTTAAATAGAAACACCACTTCAAAATCCTTCCTCACCTCTTCTTCCTTTAACACTTTCTCTTCTTTTTCTAATATTTTTCATCCACAAGGTGAGTATGTTCTTACATAGTTCCAACATATATATATAGCCAATTTTGTAATTCACAAATTAATTCCCACTATAAATGAACAATATACCACTGCTCCTCATTCTTAAACAAAATTCACTCCTACATATTCTTGAATAAATATGCTATGACTCCTACTTATTCTTGAATAAATATGCTATGACTCTATATTTCCAAGTAAAGACACTAGTGTTACATGATTAATATGCCACTATTATTCATTCTAAAATAAAATGCACCTCTACATATTCTTGAATTAGCATACTATCATTCCATGCTCCCAAGTTAAGATGACATTTCTTCACATTCTTAACTACTGACGCCACTCATATTCCTCCTGTAACTTGTTATAAATAACCATAATTTCAAGATTAAAAGTTCACTAATTACCATCACTCGATTGAATTAATAAATAAATAATTATTATTATTTTATTATTATTACTTATTATTAATATTGTTTTATGTTTATTAAATCTTCAAAACACGGAATGTCATCTTCCTAACAGGAAGAGTTGCGAAAAATGATATAATGTGATAGTGCATCCTGAAGTACCCTCAAAGAAATGCTTTTGTGAGACACTCTGACGGGCTTCTAAAGCAATTTAATTTTGCAAGCGAACTTAAAAGATATTTAGAGTATAAAGCCCTACTAACGAAGTTTTTAAATCTTTCATTGGGCACATAACCTTGTAAAATGTCATAAGGTGTCCAAAAATGCCTAACTCCGTGAAAACATTCTAAGTCAATGTGCTTACATCCGACTTATACACAATCTCTGCAATATCTCAACATTGCTCCTCATATGCAGCAGAGTCGACGCAATTTTAAGACCTTCACGGAAAATCTACTCTTCGCAAACATTGAAAAACACCTATCAGAGACTTGAGACTCGACAGAGTTCATCCAAACATGAAACAATCTAAAAAACAGTCAGAGTCATTTGCAAAATGTGAGCCTTGAACGAACATTATCCAACTTCCTCAAGGCACTAATCTTATTTCAAAAGAATTTTCTAAGCCTCCCCATAACCTTATGTTAGTTCTCAACACTTGTTTGATCCCTGTTTTGGAAAAATTGAGCTTTGTATTCGCCAAGAAAATGAACACACAACTAATTGTGACAAGACATCCAACACAAACACCTAAGAAGATGCTAAAAGCTTAGCGGGCGCCTAGCAGGCACCCCACCCTACACCGATGCCCACCTAGCCACATATAAGCCGGTTGCTCCCAAGGTGGCTCATACCTCCTTGATGGCAGCAATCTTGACGCTGCCCCTTCTCTCCCTCTTCTACGAAGTTTGCTTTAATTTCAACCATAATTTGATTTGGATCATACTCCCTAGCTTTCCACTCTTCATCATCATACAGAAAAGTTTTCTAAGCCCCTAGGAGACTATGTCACAAAGTTTCTTAAACATTTGGATATTCAAGGTATGAAATTCATTTAAGTCCTTAGAGGAACGTGACAAAAGAATTCGTCATGTCTTTGAACCTATGCAAGTATGCCCTTGACTAAATTGAATTAGTAAAAATTGATCATATTGATAATCTTATTTCAATGAATTAAGTAAGATAAATATTAAAATCGAATTTTATATTTTATTTTCACTATGAAAATGAGATTCTCAAATTGAAAATAAGGGACTTTAATGATATAGATAATTAAGACTATAAGGGCAAATTAGTAAAAAAATTAAAAAATGTCCATCGGATTGAATTAATTAATTAAAAAGAAAAGGCCAAAGAGTCCAAAAATAATTAAGCCCATGATGGAGGGCAACAAAACTCTACTAGGCTTAAGCTCATCAAGAAAAAAACTAAAATACTAAGTTCCCAAAAGAATTTGGGCATAAAAAATCATATGCAAAGAATCGTAAAATTTTGAAACCTTTTGAGAGTTAAAAATCTCTTTGCGTGCATTTCAAAAGAACGAATCAATATATTGGTGTCTATTGAAAAAGTTATCACTCAACTTCTGTGCAACATCAGTATATGTAATATCTATACTTAAATGGTGTACTTTAGATGAACTTATGGACTCCTCAAAATACTTCGTAAAATATAAAAAATTAGTTGATAATTTTATTTTTTTTTTGGAAGAAAAGCTTATAAACTCCTAAAATAATTAGATGTTGAAATCTTATAAGCTATTTTTAAATAGTAAAAAGTTTATAATTTATTTTTAAAATTTTAACAGAATCATTTAATTTTATTTATATTAATTATACAATTGCTATTATTAATATCTTATAAACTTCACAATTTTTTTATCCAAACACTTTAACAATTTATTCTTAAAAATATATAAAATTTTATAAACTCTAGAAATACCTTATAAAATATAGAATTTATAAAAAAATTTAATAAATTTAGACAAACACCCTATTATGTAACCTATAATTGCAAGGGATAATTTTGCCAGAACTCTGGATAAATTTGATAGCACATTGAGCCCCGCCTCCCCACCCCCTACAGAGCTGCAACAAACACTGATGTGGCAAAAAGGCACACACATTCTGCGCCAACAATCCTCGCCAGCAGGAAGCATGCTTCTGATGACTTTCTGCCCCAATTTCACACTACAAATCTATACGTATTTCTTTAGTTATTTTTCTCCTCGTTACATTGCCTTGGGGTTAGGCTCTACGCCGGCACCGCGAGAAAACGTTTTAGGATGAAATTATTTATTTAGAAATTTTCTGAAATATTGCGACAAATTTTTATGTAGACAAGTCAAATAAGTCCTTTTTTTGCTAAGTTTGGCGGGTGGGGGGCATGGGCGAGTGAAATTGTTCTCTATATAATTTATTAATGTCTATTTAGTGTTGAATGATTGGTGTATATATATATTTATAATGATTAATATATGACCATAAGGAAATGATGGGTTAGGATTACATGATTTTCGGATGATTTGTAAGCATTTTGTGGGTATACAAATGAATATTTTGAGAAGTGAAATTAGTGAGTGTGCCAACACGTTTTGTATTACTTTAACTTTTAAGTGTCGGAAAATATTTTCAAAAAATCCAAACAAACAAAACAAAGCCAAGCTTGATTTTCTAGCAATTGTTTAGTTAGCAATTATTGACTTGTTCACTTGTTTAGTTAGCAATTTTTAACTCAAATACGAAATTATACGCCAAGTCAAATTAGACTTTAGCTTAAATGGACCAGTCTTATCATGCAAATAATAAATTTGAGTTTAATTGATTATATATGATATGCTTTTCTTTATTTTCATGGTCAGGCCTGTGATTTTTTTTTAAAGCTTTGATAGGACCTAAAAGCCTACTTTTCATATCTCTACAACTAAACTTAGATATTACGTAGATTTAACTTTTAATAAGCTTAAACTTATAAAAAACCTTAATAGACTTAATTATTTAATAGATTTGAAAGTTGTTTTAAATAAATATAGTTATTTTATGTTATATAAAAAAAGATAAACGGGTCGACTCATTAGACTTCATAAAATTTTAAAAGAGGCTAAATCTAATATATTTAATTAAAAAACTAATTTTTTTTAAAATCTCAGCATGAGCTTTTATTAGCCGAGACCATACACCCATGAGGGACAACCTAGGCTATATATTCCTATTTTGATTCACATGATATATAGGATGTCATGTTTGAATTTAAAAAAATCAGGGATATTAAAGAAAATTTAGTTTTACAGGGGGCAAGAAAGTAATCAACCAGCAGTTGAGAGTGTAACACGTGGAGTTTGTGGATGAAGGGAGTACTGTTAGTAATTAGGGTGGAAAAGGAGTTAGTGGGGAAGTACAGATCAATGTGCATTTTGCTAAGTGGCTGTTTGGCTTCATTTCCACACTCATTTTTGATTTCCAGCATTTTCATTTTAGTAAAAATTAGTTATGTGATGTGATATGAAAATAAAAATATGTTTGGTTGAAATGTTTGGAAATGTAATGATTATTTTTAAAATATAATAATTATGTTGGTTTTAATAAGTTGTAAAGATGGAAATGATTGAATAGAGAGAGAAGATATTATTGGGAGAAGATATATAGGTTATTGGACAATGTATTTTAAAAATAAAAATGAAAATGATGTTGGATAAAAATGGTTAAAAAGTAATAGTTTTCATTTTTGGAATAGTTGAAAACGTGAAAAAGTAAATTGAAAATAAAACCAAACACCCCCTAAGAATTCTTGTTTTTTGTTTTGTCTCTATTTTCTAGGTTGTAATCTTGAAGCTTTTCTCTCTTGTTCCATTTCAGCAATTCAATCTACACTTTGGGCAGATTTGTTCTCTTCAAGTTTTAATGTTTTGAGATCATCTTGTTTCTATCTTTATCTTCATTGCATCTTTAATTTCTCTTGGACCATAACAGCTAGTATCAGAGCAACGATCCTTAGACCTTCGCATTAACCATGGCGGAGAACCCAAAACTCAAGGACCTGTAAGAAGCACAAAAGAAGATGAAAAACATTCTCAAACAAATACAAGAATCCACGGATCAAAGGTTTTCCAAACTTGAGAATCTCATGGAAGCCCTACTGAAAACTCAATAGGATAAAGGCAAAGAGATGATGACTGGAGAAGAATCTAGTATTGGCAGGAGTGAGAGATCTATACGTGGTGAAATTTACACTCGTCCACACCAAAATTTAGGCCCCGGAATCATGAACTTAAACCAGTAGCTACAACTACCAAAGATTGAGTTCTCAGAATTCTTTGGAGTTAACCCCAAAGCATGGATCAGACAAGCTAATTGCTTTTTCCAAATATTTCCTATGGATGAAGTTGCCAAAGTACATTTTGCTGTGCATTATCTTAAGAATAAAGCTGACCTATGGTATATGGAACATGTTGACAGCAGAGGTGGTGTTCCTTGAGAAAGATTTTGCAATATGATGCTTGAGAGGTTCACCATGTCCGGTTACAATGATTGTGTGATTAAATTCAACAACCTATGTCAAGAGTCTAATGTTAGTACTTACCATAAGAAGTTTGATGAGTTGAAGGCATTTGTAAGGGCTAAACACCTTGGCTTAGGGGGGGACTTCTTCATATCCAAGTTTTTGGGTGGACTAAGGGCAGCTTTAAGATGTGAAATCAGAAGTTTCACCTTAGAAATCTCATTAATGCTACCAACCCTGCCAAATTGAAAGAGCATAAATTAGAAATAACTCATACTAAGCTCAACCTAAAGCAACTTTTATTTCCCACCATCAGAGTTCCCTTCAATCCCAACCTGTTAGAGCATCTCAGAAAGCAATTTCATATCTAAATCCTTCTCAAAAATTACTTACCTATCCAAACCAACAAGCTATCAATGATAAATACAAGTCCATAAATGAAACCAACTTACCACTAAGGAAGTTAACTTCAACAGAATGCCAAACTAAGAGAGAAAAAGGCTTATGCTACCATTGTGATAAGAAATACACCTTTTGGCACAAATGTAAACCTAAGCAATTCAACTTAGTGGTGGCTGAGGAGGAAACGAAAGAAGAGACTACAGAGATTCGAGATGAAGGGTTTGAGGTGATGGAGAATGGTAGATAGATCACTATGAATGCTTTGGTGGGAAAGGGGGGCCAACGACTATTAAAATTCAGGGGTTCATGTAAAAGAAACCCCTCACTATTTTGCTAGATAGTGGAAGCACCCACAGCTTCATAAATAGTAGCACAGCGAAAGAGATGAGTTGCTGCCTAGAGAGCACTATCCCTTAGGTCATTACGGTAGCTAATGGGAATTAGTCCATCAGCACAGCGAAGTGACCAAACTTTCAGTGGACCATGCAGGATCAAACTTTCCAAGCTAAGCTTAGAGTGATTTCCCTTGGTAGCTGTGATATTATTTTAGGGGCTAACTAGATGTGGCATCATAATCCAATAACTCATGACTACAAAAAAGGTAAAGTGATAATTCTAAAAAATGGAAGAAAGGTATTATTGCAAGGAATCAATTCAAGGCAAGAATTAAAAGTGATGCAAGCTAAGGGCTTAAAGAAGTTTCTACGAAAATCCACTCATGGGATCTTAGCACATCTTTTTATTATCATTGCTAAAGAAATGGTGGAAGGGGTTCGTCCTGAGATTCAATCATTATTAGATGAATTTGAGGATATTTTTCAGACCCCTACTTGATTACCATCCCCAAGGAGGACTAAACATGAAATCATTTCAAAGGAAGGAGCTCAGCCAGTGAGCCAAAGGCCTTACAGATACTCTTAGGCACTAAAGCATGAAATTGAGAAATGAGTGGAGATGTTTGAACAAGGACTGATTCAACCTAGCTCAAACTCTTTTTCTTCACCTTCATTGCTTGTGAAGACGAAGGACACCTCATAGAGGTTTTTTGTGGACTACAGGAAATTAAATGACATGACAGTGAAGAAAAAATTTCCTATGCCCATAATTGAGGACTTGCTATTCGAATTATATGGCCAAACCATCTTTTCTAAGATTGACCTTAGATAAGGTTACTTCCAAATTAGACTAAAGGAAAAAGACAGGCACAAGGCTACTTTGGCAACTTATCATGGCCAATTTGAGTTCAAAGTAATGCCCTTTGGGCTAACTAATGCCCCTGCTACTTTTCAAGCTATGATGAATGAGTTGTTTGCTCCCTTACTTAGAAAGACTATGCTAATATCTTTTAATGACATACTAGTATATAGTCAAGACTTAACAACTCATCTCCTATATTTGAGGAAGTTTTTCAGATATTAAAGGTGAATAAACTGTAAGCAAAAAGATCTAAATGTGAATTTGGAGTAAAGAAGATTAATTATCTAGGCCATGTGATATCAACCAAAGAGGTTAGCCCTGATCTTAGCAAGGTGGAGAGTGTGGTAAATTGGCTAACATCCAAGAACCTTAAGGCTCTGCGGGGGTTTCTAGGGTTAACTGGTTACTACAGGAGATTCATTGAGCACTATGGAGATAAAGCCAAACCATTGACCATTCTGTTAAAAAAGGATGCTTTCAAGTGGACTAAAGAGGCTCAAGAAGTTTTTGAAGAGCTTAAAAGAAAGCTCTGCACTACCCTGATATTGGCCTTGCCTAATTTCTCTAAGCTTTTTATCCTAGAAAACAGATGCTAGTACTATAGGTATTGGAGTTGTCTTAATGTAAGACAACAAACCCATAGCATTTTTTCAGTTAAGCATTATGTCCAAAAAAGCAGGCTCTATCTACTTATGAAAAAGAGCTACTTGCTATTATGGTTTCTATGTCAAAGTGGAATCATTACCTAGCAAGGAATTCCTTTGTTATTAGAACAGACCACTCTAGCTTTAAGTTTCTGAAGGAACAGAGATTAGTTAATGCTTTGCAATAAAAATGGTTGGTCAAACTATTGGGACATGATATCACTATTTAGTACAAAAAGGGATCCTTAAACAAAGCTGATAATGCTCTATCAAGGAAATTCTAAGATTATATTACTATGGAGCAAATTACTTACAATGTCGTGACTGGCATTTAGTCGACTTAGATTAAAGAGGTTATTTATAGCTATGAGCATGATGCTACTGCCACAACTTTCATTCAATCATTATTGGTGAATAGTATTGATTATTGTGACTACTAATTATGCGATGGGGTGTTAAGGTACAAAGAAAGAGTATATATAGGGAGCAGCTATGGCATTAGGGACAAAGTGGTAAACACTATTCACTCTTCAGCGATTGGAGGTCACTCTGGGATTCATGCATTATACCAGAGAGCAAAAACATATTTTTATTAGCCTGGCATGAAGTAACATATTCAACAGCTTATATCTTCATGTGATGTCTATTAGAGGTGCAATGATAAGAATGTTCCCTACCTAAGTCTTCTCCAGCCATTATCAATACCTGAGATTTCTTGGAACCACATTTCTATAGACTTCATAGAAGGACTACCAAATTCAAAGGGAAAGACTATCATATGGGTAGTAGTAGATCACATGACACAATTTGCTCATTTCATTGCTATCAAACACCCTTATATTGTTGAAACCTTGGCTAGGATATTCTTGGATGAAATTTGCAAGCTATATGGGATTCCTCAATTTATCGTCTCTAATAGAGACATTATCTTTTAAAGAAATTTTTGGAAAACCTTGTTCAAAATGATGGGGGCTACACTTAGCCTGCGTATAGCTTATCACCCTCAAAGTGATGGTCAAACCGAAAGGTTAAATAGATATGTAGAGACTTATTTCAGATGCATGACACATACTTCCACTAAGAAGTAGTCCTCCTAGCTATCTCTTGCTGAATGGTGGTATAATACCACACCACATTGCAATCAAAACTTCTCCATTTCAAGTGCTATATGGCTACCCTCCTCCTCAACTGTCCTTAGGGCCATACACTCAAGGTATCACCATCAACACTCAAGAGTTACTACTGGGCAGACAACAAATGCTACAGATTCTTAAAGAGAATTTGCATTTAGCATAAAATCATATGAAACAATTTGCTAATAGAAAAAAGACAGAAAGATAATTCAATATTGGGGATTGGGTTTGTCTAAAGCTCAAACCATTTAGACAGGCTGGAGCTCATCTTAGGAGAGGTACCAAACTTATGGTGAAGTATTGTGGCCCTTTTTAAATAGTTGAGAGAATAAGCCCTGTTGCATACAAACTGAACCTTCCCATTGGCTATCAAATGCACCCTATTTTTCATGTCTTTCTCATCAAAAGGAAAGTTGTGAACCCCTCAAAAATCAGTTCCTTACTCCCTTCCATTAGAGATGAATGTCAACTAAAAATGCATCCTTTAACAGTACTGGCCAGGTGTATGATTAAAAGGAAAAAAGCAGCTATAGTTTAGTGGTTAGTTCAGTGGACCAATTCTAGCCCTGCGAGGCCATCTGGGAAGATTATGAGGCAATACAGTCTCAATTTCCAGAGTTTCAACCTTGAGGACAATGCTAAAATGAAGGGGAGGATAATGTCATGTTTGAATTTAAAAAAATCAGGGATATTAAAGGAAATTCAGTTTTACTAGGGGTAAGAAAGTAATCAACCAGCAGCTGAAAGTGTGACAGATACAGACACGTGGAGCTAGTGGATGAAAAAAGTACTGTTAGTAATTTGGGTGGAAAAGGAATTAGTGGGAAAGTAGAGATCAATGTGCATTTTGCTAAGAATTCATGTTTTATGTTGTCTCTTTTTTCTGGGTTGTAATCTTGAAGTTTTTCTCTCTTGTTCATTTTCAGCAATTCAATCTGCACTTTGGGCAAATTTGTTCTCTTCAAGTTTTATTGTTTTGAGATCATCTCATTTCTATCTTTATCTTTATTGCACCTTTAATTTCTCTTGGGCCATAACATAGGACGAAAAGAAGAGGAAGATCCCCTGCACTAAATGGTCCAGACTTTGACGCGTGATTTGACTTGTGGATGCTCCTTTTAGCATGGTCAAATTTTCTCCTACAACAGGACTTCCATGAAGACAGCACTACCTAAAGACTTATGCATGTATTCATTCATAGATCAAGATGACTCAATGGACCAATTTACATTCTTTGGTTGATACACATAATTTTAATCTTTGGTATGGGTATTAAATTTAATAGTGTACTTATTTTCTACTCATAATTTTTTTCATAAAAGAAATGGGTAACTCTCATGCACATAGATGGGTTTAGTTGCACTGCATATATTCACACATTTTTCTACATGTCTATTATTCTTATTGTTTAAATTTTTGGATTAAATTTTAAATTTTAAGCTTTTGTTATATCATTGATCAATCAATTGAGAATTAGAGATAGAAATAAAGATGAAAAAAGATATATAAAATTAGAGTGGAACCAAAGATGGATTTTGATAAAAACAAATATTAGATATTAGAGGCAAAAATAAAGGCAAAAAGTCTACGAAAATGGAGATGAATTTAATTTTTAAAAAAATATAGATATTAAAGAAAAATTTAGAGATTGCATTTATCTATCTTTAAATTTAAATACAGAAATCATTCCATTTTCTCAATTTGCAATGGGACTTTTAGCCACAAGTCTAGAGATGAAAAAATCTGTCTCTATTTTGTTTTTTAAATGGAAAGTAGGGCTTGAAAAATCAGCGACATGACTTCTAATTTAAGCCTTGTTTTCATGTAGTGCTACAATTATATCACATGTGTAAATCTATCCCTGGCATGGTATCCCAATTTTAACCTGATGTAATTATCACTATAATTATTCTTATTCTCTAATCTAAATCATTCAAAAATTTAGGTTGACTTGACCATATTTTCTATATTCTTAATTTTGTATTTTGATTCACTTCAAATTCTAAGCCATGTTTAAAGACCCATTTGTATAACTAAAAAGAAGAGTGAGAGAAATGTATGTGGAATTTCTGAATATATCTTAAGAAACAAAGGTGGACTACTACAAGAAAACAGGCTTTCAAAGACAGATTTTTTCGTCTTTGAAGCCCTAATTTCCATCTCAAAAATAAAGTGGAGACGGATATTTAAGTCTCCAAACCTGTGGCTGAAAGCCCCGTCTCTAATTTTAGAGACAGAAGTGTTTATGTCTATCTCTGATTTTAGAGACATATTAAACCAATCTCTAAATATGTCTCTAATTTCTAATATAATTTTTTTTTATCAAAATCCATCTCAAATTCTATAGATTTTCCATCTTTACTTCCGTCTCTAAATCTTTAAATATTTCAAAATAATCCATCTCTAATTCCATCTCAAAACCTACCTCAAATTTCACCTTTTTCATTGATAATCCACTTGTGATCCCATAGCTAAATATTTACTTGTGTCTCTAATTTTGTCTTTTATTTGTTAATTTACACTTTTTATTCTATCTTTAAATATATTCTAATCAACTTTGAAATTTAAATCTAAATATTTTTAAAAAATTGAATTAATAACATGCTTATTTAACTTCTGCACATCAAAATAACATTGACTTATAAAGCAATCCCACTATCTATTCACAAATAGCATAAGTCATTAGGACAAGTCATTTTAACTATTCACAGCAGTATAAACTCATTGATAAATGGAATTAAATAATTAATTTGCATAGATAATCTTCAAAGTTTTAGTTGTGGAGGGCTCCTCATGCATCTGTGTTAGTTTTGCCCATGTTCTTGTATTTGAATGCTTCCATGCATTAGGTTTCTGTATCTCTGTAGCGTAAACGCTTCCTCAGCACTATCTCTATGATGAATGCCAATGCCCACACATAATACATGTCGCAAAAAATAATTAAAAAAATAATAAAATTAGAAGCTCAATGTGAATACCACACAATGTTGCAACAAAAATTTTGTTGCTAAACATCAAAATATTAAGTCAAGTTTCATACCAACCAAGCACTAATGAGAAAGTGAAAAAAAAAATAAAAACTAATGAGAAGGATTTCGACATTTAGCAAAGTCCAGCATCATTTCCACCCGAACCCAGCAAATTAAAATGTCTAAGACAATTAAATAGCAAATATTCTTGAAAAATATATTTTTCATGATGTTAGGAAAGAAATTGAAATTAAATGAGTCCAGAGTGAAACTAAAAATCGAAATAATATTTACCTAATGTAGACAGTGTGAAAATCCAATTAGTAATTTTTTAGAGCCATATAATTCACTTGAAGAAACTAAAGAACGTATGATTTGACAAGTGAATATACATAAAGATAGAATTAGATACATAGAAAGAATATGGAAGTACATTTTCAGTAAACAATTGGCGTTGATTAATCCAAATGTTCAGTTACTGACTATTTCTCTTGAATTTAGAATCTAAGAGATACTCACTTTTACACAGCAGTGATGCTATAAGGGAGATTATATGAAAAGAATGGAGTTATGTACTCTTATAGGCTATAACAACAAATTTTCTTTGTCTGCAATAAATAAAATTATAAAACAAAAAATATTATACAAATAAAATTAAAATCTATCAATCAATCAACTATGGATTCTA
>JACGDI010001914.1:0-25081 GCA_014898725.1 Jacaranda copaia
TCGTTTAACATTGGATCTCGTGAGCTGTGTGTTTTGTAAAAAGGGACCTGTTGGACCTGTTGGGCTATCCCATATCACATATGAATCAAACAAATTACGAGCAGTCCTACGATCAAATAGTTCTCTCAAAATATGATAATTTTAATTTTATGAAGTTGTCAATTTTACTTAAAAATAGACTAAATAATAAAATAATTTTATATAGAATTAAACTGAATAATAGGACAATTGACAATTTGATTGAATTGCGAAATCAGATTCGATTTCTTAACTATTGATGTATCATGTTGAATTCAAGGTTTTCTTATTTTTGGTGTCAACAATTATTGTATTGGCAATTGTGGCGAACATCACTTCCATGCAAACAATATGGAAAAGAACCAATCATACATTGCGTATAGGAGCTTCACTTTCATACAGATAATGTGCTGATAAGAAAGGCAATATATTTTGTTTTGATAAACATGCCCCTTACCAAGTCTTTTGGTGCCTGCCAATCTTTTTTACTTTCATTGAGGAGATATTGGAGTCCAAGTGTGTGCAATTTTTAGGGCTTCAAAATGACTGAATTTCGAGAGAAGAAGGAAAAGGTTCATCTTGGTCTTTGAAAATAGTAATGTATTAATTCTGGAAAAAATTGATACAATTCATTAGTAGTGTCCCTATTTATAGTGGTGTATCTCAAGAACTAGTTAACAAGCAAAAGCAACTAATTAATCAACTAAACACTTGACTAACTAAAACTAACTCACTAATAGTGATTTGACCAACTAATGACAGATGGTGTCGTTTAACTATCCAAAACATTCTACACGCCCTCTTCAAGTTGGAGGTTGATGAGGATTAGCTAACCCCAACTTGGACAATAAATGCTCAAACTGTGGTGGAGATAAAAACTTGGTGAACAAATTAGCAAGTTGTTCTCTGTTAGCCAGATACTGAGTGCAAATGCACCCTTCTTTTAACTAGTTTTGAACCAAATGGTAGTTCATTTCCAAGTGTTTAGTGCGTTCGTAGAACATTGAGTTGGTGGCTATATGCATTGCAGCCTTGTTATCACAATGTAAAGATATGGGCAAAGTGACTGGAATCCCAAAATCAGTCCGTATATATGATATTCATTGTAATTTGCACACTATAGCAACCATGATGTGGTATTCAGCCTCAGCAGAAAATCTAGAAACAATGCTTTGCTTCTTGGTTTTCCATGAAATAAGTGAGGGTCCCAAGCATATACAATATCTAGTTAATGATCTCCTCGTGTCACAATATGCGGCCCAGTCCACATCACAGAAGGCATGTAATCTCAGGTCATTATGGGAGCTAAAAAATAATCCTCTTGAAGGAAACTACTTTAGATATCTGAGAACATGCATTGCTGCTTCCTAGTGTGTTTGACAAGGGGCATTAACAAACTGGCTCAATTATTACACTGCATAGGTGACATCAGGATGAGTTAAACTCAAGTACAACATCCTTCCAACCAGCCTCCTGTACTTATCTGGTTCAAAAAGTGGTGGACAACCATTTGCACTGAAAATATGACCCTTGGGCAAGAGAACCGTAGTTAGTTTGGCTCCTAACATTCCAGCATCCTTCAAAATATCTAAGATGTACTTCCTTTAGTTCAAAAACATCCCCTTTGTTGACCGCGCTATCTCAACCCATAAAAAGTACCTGGCCTACCCCAAGTCCTTAATAGTGAACTGATCATTGAGAAATGTCATGGTGGCTTTAATCTCCTCTTCACTATTTCCTGTAATTAACACATCATCCACATACACTATCAAGAATACAAAAAATTTCTCAATAATTTTAGTGAATAAAATGATCATGTTCTAATTGTTTGAAGCCAAAAACTTTTAATTTCATGCAAAGCTCATGGTTCTATTCCCTTGAAGCTTGTTTCAACTCATACAAAGACCTGACCAGCCTACAAACTTCCCCTTGTTTAGCTTTAATATAGCCTTCTGGTGGTGTCATGTACACCTCTTCGTGGAGATTTGTATGCAAGTATGCATTATTAATGTCTAGTTGTTGAATTAGCCAAACCTCTACACTTGCCAGCACCAAGAAAACCTTGATTGTAACCAATTTATCGACTGGAGAAAAGGAATCAAAATAGTCCACCCCAGCTACTTGATTGTATCCCTTGGCTACTAATCTCTCCTTAAATCTATTGACTATCCTATCAGGTAAATACTTCACTTTGTAGACCCACCTGGATCCATTCGCTTTCTTACCTTCAGGCAGTTTATTAAGTTCCCAAGTGTGGTTTCTTTCAAAGGCCTCCAATTCCTTCCCCATGGCCTCCACCTACCTAGGATCAATACTGGCTTGCCTGTATGAGCCCAACTTTGAATCACATGACACATTGCCCAAGAATTCTATATATTGTTTGTGTGAATTGGGTGATATATAGTGTGGAAATGTTCAGATTGGGTATAATATTTTTGAAATGGTTGTAATGGCTTTATTATGCTCTGTATTGAAGAGAAATTATTGAATGGCATTAGACACAAAATTGTTCAGCCATGCTAGTTTGTGTTTGATCCTAGAGCTTTGCCTAAAGGAATTTGGCTGACTATTCAATGTACTAGATGGTTGAGAGGGAGTAGTTTCAATTGGCACCTCTTGGGAGACATTATCGTGATAAGCAGGAGGTGTGACAGCATCAATATACAAGGGATCACTGTTAGGTGTTATAAGAGGAAATGGTGGTGAGTCATTGCCAAAATTGGACTGATAAGGAAAGACATTTTCATAGAAGACTACATCTTTAGATATTACCAATTTATGAGATTCAAGGTCATATGCCTTAAAGGCTTTCTGGCTATAGGAGTATCCAATGAAAACGCACTTAGTAGCTCTCGATTCAAACTTGTCCTTATGAGGTAGAGTGTTTGTGACATAACATAGACAACCAAAAACTTTCATGGACTCATATGAGGGAACATATCCAAAGAGGATTTCATAGGGGTTTTTCCAGTTTAGAAGGGGGGTGGGCAAT
Organism: Jacaranda copaia; assembly: GCA_014898725.1. Taxonomy (NCBI): domain Eukaryota; kingdom Viridiplantae; phylum Streptophyta; class Magnoliopsida; order Lamiales; family Bignoniaceae; genus Jacaranda; species Jacaranda copaia. Next base: position 3,011 of record JACGDI010001914.1, read on the forward strand.
CTGTTGATAATATGTGTGGCAACCAAAATGGATTCTCCCCCAAACTTCCTAGGTAATTTGGCTTGTAACATTAAGGCTCTAGTAATTTGCAATAAATTTTTATGTTTTCTCTCTACAACCCCATTTTGTTGAAGGGTGTATGGACTTGTTCTTTGATGTTGTATTCCTTTTGCTAAGAATAAGGACGAACACTCATGACCTATGAACTTAGTTCTACTATCTGTTCTAATGGCCTTTATTTTTATGTCAAATTAATTTTATACGAAGTTAATGAATTGAGTTAAGACATGGGTAGCCTGGGATTTGTGAGATAGAAAGTAAGTCTAGCTAGACCTACTAAAGTCATCAACAATGGTTATAAAAAAGTGAGCTCCTGTTAAAGATGCAAGATGATATGCTCCCCAAAGAATGATGTGTAATAGTTGGAATGGTTTTGAGGTTTTGATCTGACTTATAAGAAAGACAAGTCTTGGTTGTTTAGCTAACTGACAGTGATCACAAGGAAAACATGATGCAACATTTTTCTTACTCACAAGCCCCAGGTGTGACATCACAATGATAGATGCATGCCTTAATCTTTTATGCCAAAGTAATGCAATATCATTAGAACTTTTATTCACAGAACATGAGTCAAAACAATTGTTACAATAGGAGTAAGAAATTTATGACCTTTTGCAAGGTGAAACTAACAACTTGATAAAATGAGAAATGAAATAGGAATCATAGCTACTAGAATCAAGCATGTACAGACGCCCAAGCACTTTGCCACCAACTAGGACCTCTTTAGTTTGCAGGTCTTGGAGCAAATAATGCATGGGATAAAATACAAATTTAAGGGATGAGTTTTCTAATAGTTTGTTAACAGACAACAAGTCATATTGAAACTGAGGAATATGTAAAGTGTTGATAAGAGCCAGCCTGCATGTACGATGAACATCTCCTATTTGTTTAGCTATTTTGATTGTTCCATCAGGCAGCTGTATAGGAATGGGTTTTCTAATAGGTTTTGGTGTTTTCATGGGGTTCTTATCACAACACATATGATTCGAGGCCCCCATGTCAATAATCCAACTACTAAGTTCTAACAGACAATAAGTACTAAAGGCATGTTGATGGAAGTTGGTATCTGCAAAGTCATGGAAATGTACTGAGTTGGTTGCAACTCCTTTTGTCACTTCCTTTCCTTTCATGATTCTATTGACCTCATATTAAATCAGGTCTTGAATCTTGCTGTTCTAGTCTATTAGCAACATATTTTTCTTCTTTAGCTCAACCTTAGGCAGAGTATTCACCAAATTAGCTGCATGTTTATGCCTTGACTTAGACCTAGCTTCCACAAGTTCTTTATACCAATCAGATGTGTCATGCAACTGAAAGCAAGCTTCTCTTGTGTATCCGTTGTAATTGCAACATGAGTAATGTAGAGAGGACTTTTCTACTTTTCTCTGTCCTTGTTTTCCCCTTTTAACAAATTGAGTTTCGTTGCCCTGCTTCTTATGAGGTTGATTCCCAGCCAACATCACCACGTTGCCAATTTTTTCCTCAAAATTATTCTAAACTTCTCTTTACTTTTCTACTCTCAGGATCATTAAGTATGCTTTGTTGACAGTGCGTAGCGGCTCCATGACTAAGATCTGGTTTCTGATGTGGTCATAGCCTTCATTTAACCCCCATCAAAAATTGCATTAATCTACCAGATGAGCTGTAGTCGGCAACTTACTTTGCAGCACCACAACTGCACTATGGCATGGGAAGCAAATATTGAAGCTTATCCTACATTTTGTTCATCTTAGTGTAGTACTGTGCAACAGACTGGCTCCTTAGAACATCGAGTTAATCTCCCTCTGTAATTGGTACAATAATGGACCATTACACTTGCCAAACCTTTCTTCTAGCTCCTACCATAGCTCTCTTGTAGTTGCAGTGTACAAGAACGCGCCAACAATCTCCTTGGGTATCGAATTAAGAATCCATGAATACACCATGCAATCAACTCTATTCCACTGCTCAAAATCCTTCGAACCTTCTTCGGACATGGTGCATTTGCTATTGATGAATCCTAACTTCATTTTCGCACCCAAAGTGATTTTCATAGATCAACTCCATTTCAGGAAATTATTTTTGTTCAACGGAGTAGACACAAGCATCATACCTAGATGATCCGAAGACTAAAGGTATAGTGGATTCCCATTGCTATTTCTAATCCTATTTTTCAGTAAGTTCCAAACATTTCTCGCTCCAGCTATTGGCGCAATTCCTCCTTTTCACCGATTAAGTGTTTGTAAGAGATAGTCGAGTTTGATTTGGATTTATTTCTATTAGATTTAAGATGCTTCGACACCATGTGCAATTTCTAGGGCTTTAAAATGATTGAGTTTCGAGAGAAGAAGGAAAAGGTTCATCTTGGTCTCTGAAAACAGTAATGTATTAATTCTAGAAAAAATTGATACAATTCATTAACAGTGTCCCTATTTATAGCATTGTATCTCAACAACTAGTTAACAAGCAAAAGCAGCTAATTAATTAACTAAACACCCGACTAACTAAAACTGGCTCACAAATAGTGATTTGACCAACTAATGATAGACGGTATCGTTTAACTATCTAACACATTCTACAAAGTGGTTGGGTAGTCTTTGGTTTATGTTGATAACACTACTGCACTTGAATTAATTCGTCGACTAAATATTAAAGAGGATTCTGTTTCCTCAACTAGTGATACTTATGATATGTTTGGGATGTGGGAAACAGCTCATAAGTGAAAAGCAAGCAGGATTAACACTATTACCTGAAAAATATCTATGGGTGTGGGATTCAAGTACTTGGTCAAGCTTCATTTCTCTAAGCTAGGATTCAAGATGGCAGAGATGTTGGTGTTATTTTTAAAGTTTGTATTAATGAAATGATTGTTGATACTAATATTGACATAATCAGAGAAAAGGATGATGAATATAGCATCCTTGGTTAGAGGGACTACATGGTGATGATAAAAGAAGTAAACAAGAGAGTAAACAGGATCTCTTGATTTGCCTCCAATCAAATGATTAATTCTTGCGTGGAAATGGACCCCTTAAAGGATTTGACATCATTAAGTTGAGCAATCCTAATAATAGTCTGGTGTGTCCAAATCCAATGCCCGTGGGCCATGATTCATCATACGGGACTATCTAAAATTTACTCCAAGTTCTTGGCTATAGAAATGCGATTGCAAATATTGCAATAGAAATATTTGCTCTAGTAAACATCATTTCTTATACATTTCCACAAATTTGCAAAACTAGCAAGACAGCGGAGGAAAACAAGCCATCAGCCACGGTTGAACAACTTTGTCGCCAGTTTTCACTAGTTGAAATCCAATTAGCCCTTGGAAATTTTAGTGATACACATCTCATTAGAAAAGGTGGATTTGGTAAAGTTTACAAAGGCCATATTGATAATGGGAGAGAGACTGTGGCCATGAAGCGACTAAAATCAAGTTCCAAGCAAGTGGCACGCGAATGTTGGACAAAGATTGAAATGTTAACTGAGCTCCGGCATGTTAATCTAGTCTTTTTGATTGGCTATTTCAATGAGAATGAGGAAATAATTCTTGTTTATGAGTATATGGCTCGTGGGACCCTTGCTGACCACCTTTACAAATTTGCAAGGTACAATGTTAACAACTCATCTCTCACGTGGACGCGATGCTTTATTATATGCATTGGAGCTGCTCGAGGGCTCGACTATCTACACACTAGCCAATCACTCATACATCGCGATGGAAAGGCTTCAAATATCCTACTTGATGAAGATTTCAGAGCTAAAGTTTTTGACTTTGGCTTGGCCGAATCTTTAAGCAGAAGTAAGTTACAAAGTCATGTTAGCACAAAAATAAAAGGCACATTTGGGTACTTCAACCCAAATTATCTCGTCGCCAGCAGTAAACTAACCTATAGAAGTGACATATATGCTTTAGGGTGGTTTGTTGGAAGTATTGACTGGGAGACCAGCATTAGATCCAATAGCTGCAAAGGATCAGCGGATTGTGACCAAGTGGGCTTGAGAAAACATTAGTAAGGGAAAAATTGATTAGATTGCAGCTTTAAATTTGAAGGGCGAGTTCTGAGAAGATAGCCTAAAGGCATTTGTAGGCATTGCTAAAAGATGCTTGGATGATGAACCAAAGAAACGGCCAACAATGGGTCAAGTTGTGCTACAACTTGAGTTTGCACTTGTGCAGCAAGAGAGCTCAAAATCTCCAAGTGATAATGATGATATCCATCCATCTAAACATGACACTAACTTATCAATTAGCACTGTGCAACTTGCAATGGCCTCCACAGATCTATAGAATCTCACACCCCCTCCAAAAGAGCAAACTATCAACAAAGTGGTTAATGATAAGCCTCCATCTGGAACAAAAGATGGGAGAAAAGCCACAATACATAAATCATCATGACTTTGGCCATGGAATGCATTTTGGAACAAAGTTAAACCATCTGGTAAAAATGAATTGCCATCATCAGCTACAAAATTATATAGCCACAATAAAATTCAAGAACATTTCCTATACATATTTGATGTTCAAACTTCAAACTTTCATGGTCAATTGTAACTTATTTATCATAATGGATGCATTTTATAATCACTAGCAATAGTTTATTGAAATGCCTATAACTGTTTGGGAACAAACTTGACCTTGAATGACTAGCTCAAACATGATCCATCTTTATTCAAGCCCAAAAGTCGAGTATATACTGCCGCCACCGTGGACTTGATTATTTTTTTCATGTTGTTTTCTATAATTAAACTTTAACTTTCTGTAGGCAATCCTGCAGGCTATCATGCCACAGCAGAAACAGTGCAAAAGGGCGAACAGGATATTAATAGGCAGCAGATTCCAGTTGATGAATCAAATGAGGACGTTGTTGAGTTCAATGTTAAATTAGATAATCCTGATATTGTGGAGCCTGACAATGATCCTCAAGTAAAGGTGGGTGACTAGAAAAACTAATGAAAAATTTTTGGTATGTGCCGTCTTATTAGCCCGCACAAGATCAAATAGCCGAACACGTGTTTTGTTTACTTCGTTATTGCAGATGGGAGAGTACTCTTCCGCCGAAGTAACGAGAAGAAATCAAGAAGCTGCTCAATTATCAAAAACAGAAGCCATGGTTGCAATCTCTGATGTTACTTACTTTATGCCTTTTCTATAGTTAATATTTATTAAAAAATTTGTTTTGGGGGGAAAAAGATAATCTGCGCACCCATCATTGTATTAATTTCAGGTAAGTTTAATGAAGCCATCATGTGGAATCCAAAGTCGGCAATATTATATGCGAGAAGAGGTAATTCTGAAACATGCAAACCACCTCAATTTATTTCAAATGTTAAGGATGTTGTTCATCTAAAATGTCCTCTTGCAGCAAGTGTCTTTCTCAAACTGGAGAAACCAAATGCTGTCATCCGAGATGCTGATGCAGCTTTACTGGTATATGTGTTATTTGGTACTTATTCACTGGCTTTGAGGAATTTGATTACTGATGCTTGCCTGAATGGTTGGTCTCCTTGAACAAAATAATGATTTAACTGTATGATCATATATATCAGATCAACCCAGACTTTGCAAAAGGATATAAAGCACGAGAGATGGCAAAAGCAATGCTGGGCTTATGGGAAGAGGCAGCTCTTGATTTGCGGTTGGCATCAAAGTAGGATTTTGATGAGGAGATCAGCTTGGTGCTCAAAAAGGTCATTTTACTAAAGAACTAGACTGAATTTGTGCCTACTTTATGGGCTTCATTTTCATTTTTGGTTACTTTACATAATGAATTTCAGCATGTGAGTGTCTTAACAGCTGTTGCTAAATACTTTTCAGGTTGAACTCAAAGCAAATAAAATTCAAGATTATCGCAGAAAATATGAATGCTTGCGGAAAGAAAATGAGCTGATGAAAACTAAGCTTGAAAAACAGAGTTTCTGAGTATTTTCCTTATTGTAGCTCATAAGTTAGTTTTCTTTACTATAATAAGCCCTTCTCATCATTGTCCAGTTACTTTTCCATGTTAGGGAATTTAACATTTAGGGCAGTTTGCTTTTACATTTTCAAACGCCTTTCTATTTGAAAATTTTTAAATTTTTTTCTGAATGCATGTATCATTATATTATCACAACAATCTTCAAATTCGATTTGACCTAAAACATCCATTATAGTTTCAAAATAATTTAGACATAAGCATTATTATTAAAGGAGTGTGTTTGGCTCGCCTGAAGCGACCAGACAAGCCAAGCACAACTTGGGCGTCCAACTATTGCTAGGCGAGGCGCTTGCAGGAAGGCACCCATGGGCGGGCGCCTACCATCTCGCCTAGACAGTGAAGCAGGCCGCCTAGCCCACCTTGCTGCTAGGGCTGTAAATAAAAATAAAAAAATGGAAAAGGAAAATTACAAAAAAAGAAAACTTAGACAGTGAATAAAAAAACACCTTGGCCTACTCCTGTGCACGCTACCCACTGCATCCAACCACCATTAGCCAGTTCATCGCCCTTCATCGCCGGTGGTCATCTCTAGGTACAATTTTTTGTTTTTTCTTCCTCATTTTTTATTTTTTTTCTTCTCTGTTTTCTGTTTTTATGTATAAAAAATAAAGTTTTAAGTTTTCTATATTTATTTAACTTATTTTAAACTAATTTTTATGCTTTTTTCCCATTTTTAATAATTGTTTGTGTTTATTTTTTTGTTCTTTTTACTGTTTTCATTTGTTTTGTTGTTGTTTTTAAATTTTCTGTAAATTTTAATTATTTTATTTCAGTTTTATTTATTTATTTGGCTTTTTTTGTTAATTTTTGTTCTAATTTTGCTGCTTTTTTCATTTATTTTATTTTATTCATACTTTACTCTAAAATTGAATATATTATTCTACATTTACAGTTTGAAAATATGTTCTCTTCCGATTCCGGACAAGCTTCGTCTATTAAAGACCCATGTTGGATATATATAAGGTTGGAGAATCCAAAAAATACTAATAATACTATATGTATTTGTTGTGTTAAAAAATATTTTGGGGGAATACACAGGGCAAAACTACATATAGTTGGAGGTTTCCCTAATGTGAAACCATGTGAGAAAGTCCCAGATGATGTGAATGAGGAGATTCAAAATTATATGGGCACAAAGAAGAGAGCTAAAATGCAAATAATTTTAGAAAAATAGGTTCAACAGCAAAAAACTCAAGAAGAATACTTGAGAAGTATTGGTGAGGAAGGTGATGATGATGAAATAGAGAGTCGAGGAGTTTATCAATTGAAGAAAAAAGAAAAAGTAAATGTGAAAGGGCCAATAGATATTTTTGTAAGTTATGGCCAACAAATAACTTCGAAAGACATGGAGAAATAAAAAGATGTGAATGAGGAGGCATTAAAGGTATTAAAAGGTCAAGCACATTCAACTATAGTAAGATAGATGTATGATGCTAGGATTGCTTTTAACGCGGTGAATTACAATAGCTTTTAGGAGATTTTAAAGTATGGTCTTGGTTTGAAAGCTCTCGATTTTCATGAGATGAGAGTTCCTTTGCTAAAAAGGAGATCGATCAATTGAAAAAAGTAATGGAAGGCCACAAAAAAGAATGAAAAAAACACAGTTGCTCTATTTTGTTAGATGAGTGGAAGGACAAAAGAGAACAAACTTTGATTAATTTTCTTGTTAATTGTCCTAAGAGAAGCATGTTTATGAAGTCGGTTGATGCTTCTGAGTATAACAAGACAAGAAAGAAAATGTTTGAGCTGTTGAGTGATTTTGTGGAGGAAGTTGAACCAAAAAATATTGTTTAAGTAGTCACAGATAATGCTTCAAATATGATGCCAGTGGGTAATAGCTATTAAAATTTAAATAGTTTATGTTTATCATGATTCATATCTTTGTATTTTCTTTTCTTTTTTCTCCTTTTATAATTTATTTTTATTATTTTTCTACATTTTCTTATCTTCGTAGGACAATTATTGATGGCCAAGTATCCAATTTTATATTGAACGCCATGTGCCGCACATTATTTAGACTTGATGTTGGAGGATATATTTAAAGATATGGACATTTGTCCAATTTTTACAAAGGCCATGCAAGTGAATAGCTATATATAGCCACCCCAGTGTAGTAAACTTGATGAGAAAGTTTATTAATTTAGAATTGGTTAGGCTTGTCGTGACCCATTTTGCCATAGCATTCCTCATTATCTCAAGGTTTAATTTGGTAAAAAAAAGGATTGAGAGCTATGTTTGTTTCGGATACATGGAGCAGTAGCAAATGGGCAAAAAAGCAAAAAGGTATACAAGCAACCAAGATTGTGCTATCTATTGCATTTTGGTAAGCCACCAAAGCCCTTAAGATTGCTAGTCCTTTAGTGAAAGCTCTTCGGCTAGTTGATGGTGAGAAGAAACCTCGTATGAGTTACATCTATGAGGCTATGGATAGAGTAAAAGAGGCTATTGCAAAGAGTTTTGGTGGTGATGAGGAGAAATAGAGTATATATTTTGATATCATTGATAAGAGGTGGAAAGATCAACTTCATCAACCTTTGCATGCAGTTGGCTACTACTTAAACCTAGAATTCTTTTATTCAAATCCAAATATTGATGGTGATAAGGAAATTATATCAGGGTTCTACAAATATCTTGAGAGATTGGTTACAGATACACGTACGCAAGATATAATTCATGAAGAATTAACGCGTTACAAGAATGAAGAAGGCCTCTTTAAGCATAATATGGCAAAGAGATAGAGGATTATGAGATCACCAGGTAATACCATAAATTGGAATTTTGAATATATCTTAAAATTTAGAATATGAAATTGTCAATGTTACCTTATAATTAATCTGAGGTACTGAGGTTTATTCAATTTTTGCAGCTGATTGATGGAGGTCTTATGGTAGTGAGACTCCAAATATGCAAAGTTTAGCCATTAAAATTCTTAGCCTTATTTGTAGTGCATCCGGGTGTGAGAGAAATTGGAGCTTTTTTGAGCATGTAAGTTTAATCACACATTATTCTATTTAGTTTAAATTGTAAAAATAGAAATATTTCTTTGCATATACTTATTTATCAATGGTATATGAAATTGATAGGTACATAGCAAGAAGAGAAATAGGTTGGCTCAAGCTAAAATGAATGACTTGGTGTTTGTGAAATATAATAGAGCATTGAGATGACGATATAGACTCCGTGATGAGATTGATTCAATATCTTTGGCAAATATTGACGACAGTGGTTGGTGGGTGAAGATGATGGAATGAGTGAAACAAATGATGATGAGATGTTTGATGGTGGTCTGACATAGGGAGATGTTGCTAGAGCTTCTAGAGCTAAAGAGCAGGCATACTTTACTAAAGAGAAGAGATCATCTACTTCAAAAGCCCCAAGTTGTGATGTTAGGAAAGAAAGAGGAAAGACGAAGATAGGCACTTTAAATACATCTAGCACGCGTTTACGCCTTATTGATGAAGTTGAAGATGATGAAAAAGAGTGTGAACCCATTCATGGTGGCCATGAAGATGATGAGTTTGCATTAGATTTGAGTGGGGATGCGGATGACATATGATTATCTATTGTTAATTGACTATAGATTAATTTTTTAATGAGTTAGAATGAACTTTTGAAGTGTGAATTTGGATTTTTTTTAAACATTATTTATATGTCTATATGTTTTTGAAATTTTCATACTATATGTATATTTATATATATATATATATATATTTTAAAATTATCGCCTTGTTCGTCTTTTAGTTGCCCGCCTCTCACCTTGCCTCTCACCTTAAAAATGGGCATGTCGCCTTTGGCCTTTAATAACTATGGACATAAGTGTGATTTGAAAAAAAAAGAGAAAAGTATTAAGAAAAAAATAAATAAACTACCTAAACTTTTTTCTCTATACCTATCCTAATAATCTACGGAAATACATTTTCATTTTCAAATTTCAAACTACAACTACTTCCTCACTTTATGAAAAAGCTAGAAATGAAACAGCAATAAAACCAAAGAGGGGCTCTTGGTCTTTGTTTATCAAGTTGTATGTCTGACCAGACATTACAAAATTTTATAGTTGCATTTATACAAATTCTGGTTTCATTCGTCACGTCCTATATATAGTCTAAATGAGTAATCAGTTTCTTTTGATTTTGCGGCAGGATCCTGAAGCTGCTTCTGTTTCAAACGATGGTATGATAAGTGAAGGAAAATAATATATGGATGAATAAAATTTAATTAAAAGTATTAAAATTTGGATTCAGACCTTTAATGAATTGGATTGTTTCAATTCACTTATTTATGATTATGAATATTTATAATTGAATTTTATCCATCAAATATTTTAATCAGATAAAACTTCTAAAATTCGAATTAAAATTTAATCCATTAACAGCCCTATTTGTTATATGTTAATATTGATTAGTAATATATAGGACAAGCATTGTCTATAAGCTACAGCTTACGTTCCTAGGGACAAATATTTTGACTAATAGATCTGTAATATAATTCTCTACCAACTGTAATTTGTTGCAGCACTATTCTTGGAATGAGAAGACATATGATGTGTGTCCTATAAGCAGATTTTCTACCTTAGGTTCATCATCAAATGTAGATCCAGAAGAACCTTCGCTTTTTTGTATAAGTGTCTGAAAATTGCAACAATAAGGGTCGTGCTTTACTGTTATTGATGTGTGAAGTTATGGTGTTGTTTGGACGTCTCAGTAGTATTCCCAAAAAACAGGTGGGGGTTGTAGAAGTGCGACAAAGGTTGGCTTAAAAATTAAGATAATTTTGTACATATGAATTAAGCATGTTCAAGTGCCTAGAGAGCGTGGAACAAAATATGATTATCTCATGATAAGCAAGTGAAATAAAGATATTGCTAATGTTAAGTGATGAGGTTAAGCTCTTACTAGTATTAAGAGACGAGGTTTCAATGTGGAGTTATTCGTACTTTATTGAAGGGGTTTGAATTAACTCTTTTTATTAAGAAAAAAAATTCAAAAAGAAAAAGAAAAAAGAGGTCAAATATTATGGGTTTCTTAACCAATAAAGCATTGGACTCAAGAAAGAGCCCAAAAGTTGCCCTCAAAGGGATAAAGCTGTGCATCGATGGCTCAAACTCAAAAGTGGCCAGGCCCAAAAGAAAGGATTGTACAGCAACAGCCATTCTCATGGTCTGAACAAGTGATGTTAAGCCCAATAATAGTTTGCATTGCAACAGCTTGTTTGCTTTCAAAGATATTGTGATAGGTCGTTATGAAATTATACTTAATTCCACTCTGAGCTCGTTTTTTCCATACAGTAAGGAACTCAATCAAATTTTTAGGTGGACAGTGAAATTAACTAATTACGGATTACCTTTTCCTGCTTCGCATCAAAATTATAATATAAATTCTGAAACTTTACTTGGTATGGTAGCACTTCTAAAAATTTAGCATAGTTTTCATTTATATATATCAAATATCAAAGAAGAATATATTGAATTGCCATTAGGATGCATACTACTCTTAATCCAGCCAATCAATGGAACTGAAGATTATGCAACATTAACTCTAATGTTGCCTTAATCTCTATCAAACTGCAGCTACTCAAAATTGAAGAATTTAGCTGCATGAATATTTTAGAATTAAGCAATCTCCATTTATAGTTCTTATTGAGTGCTTTAACACTTTTTCTATTATGTTTTAACTTTATAAATGATATAATCTTTTATCCTTCATAAATATAATATTTGAATACATTTGTTGACATATATTCATCTGTCTCCTAACAGTAAAGATTTAAAACTTTTAAAAAATATTTTAAATAATTTAAGATGTATTACTTGATGATTTATGAAACAATTGGTACAGTATGATTTCTCAGTTCAATTAATAGAATTTCTTTGAGTTAATTCAATTGCAAATTGAAACTTTTGTGGCGCATCTAAAAATAAAATAAACACATATTAAAGTAAGGTATCATATAATTTTTTTCTTTTCAGGAAAAACAGGAGGATTTCAACAAAAATATTATTTTTTGATATAATTTGCACATATCTAGGGAAAATAAATGTTCTATTTTGCTAGGGGCAATTTTCCTCCCTTTTTTTGGTTGAAAAAGGGGCTTTTGAAACTTCTCAATACTAATTATAGGGGAATCTACATTAAATTTATATTGGAATAAATTTGAGAAATTACTTATGTTCTTCCTTTTTTGTATAAATAAAGGGATAATTTTACATTATGAATATAATTTACCAATGCTTATAATAATCTATAACGACTATTAATATAAAAGTGAACGAAGACCTAAACTTTAGAGAGATTCGACCAAAGACATCACAACCTTGGAGCCTAAATTTTGCTTCTTAAATTAGGACTTCTACCTCTATATATATATATATATATATATATGAAAAAAAATTATTATTAATTCTCCAACTACTATATATACGAGAATTAAATTCACAATTCATCTTATTATAGATTTGTAACTTATTGTCTTTAACACTATTGCATTAGCATGTCAATGCTAAGTTAATTGGTTTAATTTTTAGCATAAAGGTGCTAAAACCATTAACTTTTTATATCAAATTGAACACACATTCAATGAGAAAATCAAAATAAAAGAGAATCGTATACATATTTTTGGGTCACCATGCATAGATTAAGCTTTAATAATGTGTCCTTCACTACAAGAATGCTAAGCAACCTGTATTAATAATTTGTGCTTGACTATAAGGCCTGATGAGGCCACGGCGGAGGAGAAAAAGGCATATTTGGTTTAGGTCATAGTTTTAATTAAGACTTATATTATGTATTGTATTGGATAAAGGACCCAAAAAAAATTATTAGAATGTTAGGGAAAAAAACTAAGATTGTTATTTTTGGGCAGTCAGCGATGGAGCTACTTCAATGATTTGTACTAGTCTTTTTGAATTGGATCGAAAGAAAATGTCATTTTGGAGTCATTCTAAATGGGATCAAAAGAAATGACATTTTGGAGTTCTATCAATAATTTGCTTGCACAGGTGAGGGTCTAGTATTTTTTGAAAAGGTGTCGGTGGAGGGGGGGATACTTTCATTCCTATATCAAAAAGGAGTCTTTATTAATTTCTTTTTTCTTTCCACCTAGAAAAAAAAATGTAGTTTCATTATGATCTTACAGGACGATAGTTACTGAATTCATATATAGTCTTTTTGAAAATATTCTTTTTGATTAGATAATGAATGTACGTTAAATTATTTTTTGGAATCAATTAATTAGTTTTTTTCATATGAATGTCATTTGCTGGAATTTTCTATTTTAGCTATCCAATGTTGATATGATATTAATCTAGATCATGTGAATCATATTGATAATGTCCTCGGTTGATCCTATTCTCTTGATTGACCATAATTGGTCTGACGTAAGAACATAGTTTTTAGCAGAATTTTTTTTTAAGAATTTTCTGATAGTGGTATTGTAAGAGCTTCAGAAATAATTTAAGACAATAAGTTCATTTATTTGATTAAATTAGTTGGAATTTATAAATATTTTAAATTACATTTTTCTTACGAGGACCAATTGGTTGGTTGGATGGGATTGGTGATAATTACTATATCCTTGCTAATTTTTGCACCAATTAGGATGGAGTGACTTAAATTATGTGACATTGATTAGATGATGAATATTTTTTCTGCAAAAATTGAAATCGTCTTTTTCTTCTAAAAAATTTTTTAGTTTCTCAATATTAAATTATGGTATCAACCACGACTTTTAGAAATTGCAAATGAAAGTGAAGTCGCGTCAACTTTTCTTATTTCTCGTTTTACTTCTGGTGTTATTAATGGGGAAGGAACCCTAGGATAGGAAAGTGCCGTGACATCTGGTGAGTCATATGAATTTAGAAGCATTTTCATGTTATATCCCGAATTTGGAAGTATGGCATTCGCCTCATCCATCATTTATTAAACGGATAAAAGTTTTTATATTCGTGCCTACTTCCGTTAAATAATATGTGCTCTATACTAATTCCATATTAGGTGAATATCCGCGAACAATACATGGGTTTTGGTAAAATTGTCATTGCTATTCTATCTTTATAAATAGTCTCACTTTTATCATTTGGGGGTATGCACTTTTCTAGTATTTTTAGTAGTATTTTCTCAACTTATTTACTCTCTTATTAAGGTGCTTTAAACTGATTTCAATGTTAGATAGTTCCAATCGAGCTCACGTATTTAATTTCAATTCTAGTAACTCGTTCATACCCAAAGATGCACGGCTTCAAATCAAATCAAATAAATAAATATATAAAGATTTTCCCTACTCACATCAAATGTAATCTATATGAAAAAAACGGAGAAATTTTTTACACATTCAAAGAGGCAATTATGTTATGTCACACCAAATTTTGAATAACAAATTATACCTTTAGTTTTCAATATAATTTCAAAAATATGTTTAACAATCAATATAGAATTACAAAATCAAGTAATATGGCCAAAATATAATAAAAAAATTTATTACATATGTAGGCCTACATGTATCGCATATTTTTTAACTCTTTGACTTAAGAATTATTTGTTATATATGAACTTATATCAATGAATAATAAATAACCGTGGGTATTAATTAAAATTATACTAAATTAAATTTTTATTTTTTATCAATACAATTAGAATTGATAAAATGATAAATCAAATTTAGTATAGCATGACTGTAAAGAAGTTCATAATTATAAGATAATTCAAATTAATTAAAATTATGTCTAAACAATGGTAAATAGTATGGTAATATATATTGGAAAATATTTCACTATTCTAACATGAAATCTGAAGTATCTTTTTCGATGTCAATTTTTATATTTTTTATTTAACCTTACATTCCAAGAATTTCCCTTGATATACTTTATTTCACTCATCATGTCAATTTATTCATGCTATGTATATCATGCAAACTTTATTTGAGAATTAAAATTACCTGTTGTATTCACATAAATATTTTTATGATATATATATATATATATATGTCTAAAGTTGTGGACGATCTCAACCAATAATTACTGAACATCATAAAAAATACGATGAAAATATGGATTATGTTCAAACATAAAAGTGAAATTTGAAGTATTTTTTCTATTTTGATTTTCATATTTTTACTTTAGTAAATCCCAAGAATTTTCCTGATAAACTTTCTTTCGTTCACCATATCAGTTTATTTATACTATATATCATGCAAATTTTATTTGAGAAGTAAAATTACTTGTTGCATTCACAGATCTTTCTAAGATATATACATCTAAAAGTTGTGAACGATACCAGTCAATAATCATTGGACATCATCAAAAGTTTGATGAAAATAACAATTATGATCAAACAAAAAAGTGATTGGCAGCCAAGAAACAACATAAGTGAATCAGAAAACAAGCCAACAATGAATGTTCACTCACAACAGTACTGTAATAGGGAGTTTAGCAAATGAAATATGAATAGAATGAAGGGAAACATTACCCAGACCTCGTATGCTTGAAGCAACCCAGACATCCTTTGAAATCACTTTGACAGTTTTGCATTATTGTCTGCACAAATCAAGAGTCATTATGTCTTATGGAAACAGAGTTTGTGGGAGTAAGCTCGCAATGCATGGTTGTGATGTACTAAGGATTGAATTTTTATTAAATTTCTTTTTTAACCAATCAATGGATAGAAGGGACTAAGAGCAATACGTCAATGCAATGAACATCAAACATGGGAATACGAATCCTAGGTTTCACTTACCTGTCAAGCTAGAACAAAAAGTAATCAGTCATCAGATAGAAAAATGGAGAGCTTGAACTGACTGACTGTGGTGGTTTGCTGTAATTTCTGCTGCCTTTTCTTGGCTTCATGGATTTTCCTGGCCGGGGCTGCTGCAGATTTAGAACAATGGTACAATTCCAACAGTTGGAGACTAGGTATATCAGCCAGCCCAATTGGAATTTCTTTAAGGTACTTACAGTTCTGCAGCTCAAGGCTTCTAAGTCTAGGGAAGTGATGGCCTGAAGCAGTCCAACGAACTAAATCAGAGCGTTCAATGTGCAAGACTTCAAGACGTTGAAAGCCGCCATCAGCTGCCTCCCAGTACTGCCCCATGAATGCTTCATCTTTTAGCTTGAGGACCTCCAGATTCTCTAGCAATCCAAGGATAGACATATGACTCCAGTCGAGAAAAGTAGCAGACAAGGTCAGGGTCCTCAGCTTTGGCGGAAATTTGTGGGGTGGAGGCAGGCCACGCAATTGGCCATCCGAAGGTGTATAAGGAAAAACATCATTTAGTAGCTTCAGCTTTTCAAGATTACTCAATTTTCCCAAACAATCAAATGATCGAGTACTCTTGCCGTCCAAAAGCAAGGATAGTCGGCCACGAATGCTTAATTCCTTCAAATTGTGAGCCCTTGTAAAAACTTCTTCGGTGCAACTTTGTGGTGAAATTGTACCGAGTGTTTGAAGCTTTTCACCTTCTTTACTACTTTTTCCTGTCTTGGGCAAAGTAGCAATTGCATTTGTCTTCAAATGCCTTAATTGAATCATCTTCCAAATATCTGCTTTGATTTTAAGTTCACGTGATTTTGTGTCAACTATAAGGGTTTGTACATTGAAGAGCTTGGAGAAGTCTGCTGGAAGAATCCCTAACTCGAAGGACAGGGCAATGTACCTCAAATGAAGCAAAAGGTACATGTCACCGGGAATTTTAGTGAATTTGATGGGCTTGACATCTAAAACTCTAAGCAGTTCAAAAGCTGCAGGGATGGCTGAAAGGCTCTCTGCAGGCAAGGTGATATCTTCCTTGGAGAAACAAACAAAAGAGCGGACACGAGGACCAAAAGGTTTTGAAGACAGAAAGCTCAAGACATTGGAGTGAATACAAACGCGACGAAACTTCTGAATGTCAGACACTGGAGGGTAAAAGATTCCGTCTCCAGACTTCTTCATTTCTTGGAGGAAATTCTCCCTTTCATTTCCAGCTTCAGTTTTGCAGAAATCACGTAGCATGCCATGAAGGCGACATGTCTTAACTCTACCATCGGGCCTCATCTTATCAATTCTTACTAAATTTCTGCTAATAAGATCCTCCAAATAGTTTTCTGCAGTTTCCTCCAGGCTCATCCCTGGCTTTTGTTGTATGAATCCTTCTGCAATCCACATACGGATCAATTTCCACATCGGGATCTCAAAGTCTCCAGGGAACATCCCCAAATAGAGAAAGCATGCTCTCAAGTGAAATGGCAAGTTATTGCAACTCAATGATATAATTTTCTTCATTCGTCTCTCTGGATCCTCATTAAGATAAGCACTCATGCTTTCAGATACTTTTCTCCAGGCATTTCTCCTTGCACTCATTTCATCTGATGTTGAGAATCTTTGGACAAGAATGCCTCCTATTACCACTATCGCAAGTGGCAGCCTACCACACTGCTCTGCAATTAGCTTTCCAACAACTTCCAACTCAGACGGGCACTGATCAGGCTTACCAAAAACTTTCCACTGGAGCAGCAACCAACTCTCGTCTTGAGTCAAGAATCGCAACTTGTGGGGAGGTCTATCACGATTAGCAGTGTGAGCCACTTCCTCATGACGACTGGTTATCAAGACTTTACCGGTTTTATTGCTATTTGGCAGAGCAATTTTGATTTTTTCCCAATCCTCAGCTGTCCTCACGTCATCCATGACAATCAAGAATTTTCGTCTCTTTAGATGATCAGCAACTAGCCGGGCTAACTCCTGATCAGTTTTGTGATACATGTCCTCAGTGAGCCAGGTGATCACCCTCAGAATGGCAAGAAAGACATCCTTCTCTTTGAAGTTTTCAGAAACATAAACCCATATGTGGATGGGGAATTGGTATTGGATTTCTGGATCATGAAAAATCTTCCCTGCCAGGGTTGTTTTGCCAAGGCCAGGCATGCCAATGATCGAGATGACATCAAGCTGCCGAGTTCCTTCAGTCAGATATCCTTTTATTTTTGTCGCCTCATCTTCGAAACCTGTGACAATATTATAATGTCTCACCAAAGGAGCCTGTTTGAAAATTTTCGGGAAGAGAGATTAATGGAAGTTGGAAAACAAAAGCTATCCAAGCATTATGACACATTCTTAATTCCTGGATAAAATTTCAACAGCATTCATATTTGAATGACTTTGAGTTTTTAAATATTTTGAACAAATATTTGAGATCTCCAACAGGACAAACATGGCATGATTTGCTTCCAGCATGTAGAAATATATATTCTTTTACAGCCTAAATTTTAAATGAGCTACTTTCTACTAAAGGCATCCCTATAATTGGTATCGTACTATAAAGCTGAAAGATGAAAAGTATAAAGCAAGTAAGTTAATTCTGAATTTTAAAATTTTAATTGATGGCTTTGAAGAAATTCGATAAGAACTAAGATATTCTCTTCTGTACTATGTTTAGCCAAATTCCACAAAGCTTAACTAAGTTCAACTCATAATGATTGATAAGAAGCACCAGCTAGTTACAGAAGTTAGCAGTCTGTTTTAAATGTAATTATGCAGTATCCCATAACAAATATATTGACATTACATTTCATTGAACTATCCTGTCTGAACTTCCTCGTGTCAAAACACATTTTACAGGCCATCCATTATTCTATTCAATAGAACTGCTACCATAATTATTGGATTTCTCAATAAATGTATAATAAAATTTCAAAGAAAAATCATGAAAATCACCTCCGACACTTTAGTGCTTACGTCTCCGACATTGAGGGTGCCGTCATCAATCCTGGTCGTGCCGTCGTAGGCATCTCTCACTTCTTTGACAATGCCGAGGAGCATCTCACTCAGCCTCTGAACATGTCCGAGGAAGTAATTCTTAGACCTGCTCTCGGCAGCCTGAATCATGTAGGCGTCCACGACGTCTTCCACCTCGTCAACGGTGCGGGTTATCTGGGGGAGGAGGCGAGCATTAACTACTATGCTTCCGCTACCAACTGATAAGTTATCATCTCTAGATGGATGGATAACATCCGCATCACTTGGAGATTCTGAGCTCTCTTGCTGCTTAAGTGCAAACTCAAGTTGTTGCACAACTTGAGCCATTGTTGGCCGTTTCTTTGGTTCATAATGCAAGCATCTTTCAGCAACCCCCACAAATGCCTTCATGCTATCTTTTGATATTTCGCCCCTCAGATCTGAAGCTACAATCTGTTCAGCTTTTCCCTCTCTAATGTTTTCTAGAGCCCAACTGGTCAGAATCCGATCATCCTCTGCAGCTTTCTTATCGAATGGTCGCCTCCCACTCAATACTTCCAACAAGACCACCCCAAAGGAATATGTGTCACTTTTCTTGGTTAGTTTACCGGTGGTGTGATAATTCGGGTCCAAGTACCCATACGTGCCTTTGACTCTTGTATTAACATGACTCTGTAACTTGCTTCCGCTTAAAGGTTTTGCCAAGCCAGAGTCCGAAACCTTAGCTGTGAAATCTTCATCAAGCAGGATGCTTAAAGGTTTTGCCAAGCCAAAGTCCGAAACCTTAGCTGTGAAATCTTCATCAAGCAGGATATTTGAAGCCTTTACATCACGATGTATGAGTGAGTGGGCAGTGTGCAGATAGTCTAGCCCTCGAGCAGCTCCAATGCATATATTAAGGCGTTGCTTCCACGTGAGAGATGAGCCGTTATCATTGTTCCTCGCAAATTTGTGAAGGTGATTAGCCAGCGTTCCACGTGCCATATACTCATAAACAAGAATCATTTCCCTATCCTCATTGCAGTAGCCTATCAAAGAGACTAGATTAACATGCCTGAGCTTAGTCAATGTTTCAATTTCTGTCCAAAACTCGCGTGCCCCTTGATTAGAACTTGGACTTAATCGCTTTATGGCCACAATTGCTCTCCCATTATCAACATGGCCTTTGTAAACTTCACCAAATCCACCCCTTCCAAGGAGAAGTTCATTATTGAATTTTCCAGTGGCGAATTGGATTTCAACTAGTGAAAACCAGCGACAGAGTTGTTCAGCCCTGGCTGATGGCTTGTTTTCCTCCTTAGTATTGTTACCCTCCCAAATTTGTCGCAATGTATAGAGGATGGTGCTTACTAGAGCACAGATTGTTATTGCAACTGCTGCAATTGCATTTCTGCGGCCAAGAACCAGAACTAAAATTTTGGTAGTCTGGTATGAGACCCTCTGCTTATGGATTGCTGTTGAGGCAGTTGACGGGCCCTTTAATTGCAGCAAGGAAGAGAATTTTGGCTTTACATCTCCGCTCAATTCCCGGCCGTTTTGTGCTGCAGAAGTTCCACTTGAGCCGCAGTCAACTGAAACATCATTGGTGAATTTGGTTGGATTTTTATTGACATATATAAATGCATTGAAGAAGCAAAGAGATAGCAAGGCGAGCAAAACATGATGCAGATTCATGCTTCAACTAGCTGAATTCTGAATATTGATGCTGGGTAGTTGAAAATTTGCGAATGAATGTTTTCTGATCAGTGATCAGTGCTATCATATTCCTCAATGCTCGATTTACCTTTGCTTTGTTGACGGCGACTTTGCGGTCATTTTTTTGGCTTCATTTAGACAGGTAATTGGGTCCCATGATTAACCTAACTATGGGTAATCACGGTTGAATAAATTTATCTATTTTTTATTTTTTATTGAGTATAAGATTGTACATTCATTACTCATCCTTATCGATAATGGGTAACTCGCAAATACCTATCACAATTTTTTATATTTTTAATATTTAAAAGATAAATTAATATTCACCTTGCAACTTACATGATATTACTAAAATATTAACTAAATAAAATTAAAAAAGACAACGAATTTATTAAATTGAATAAATACTTAAAGCATATTAATAATGTTGTACGGTTGTAGTTTAATACTTACAACTTTTTTTTTTAAATCAGTTTAATACTTATAATTTAAGTATTCAAAATCCAACAAATTTAAAGTATATTACATTTAAAAGTTCAAATTTAAATCTCATTAGATGTTAAAAGTTTTTGAATTAAAAATTTAAATATCATTCGAGCATTGTTGTCTTTATAAAAGAAGACGCTACATTCATGAAAATATGCACAACAAATTATTTATCCGTTGACTACATAGGTTGTTGCTATTTGAGAAGGGTTTTTTGTTATACACAATTTCATATTTAGGATATTATTCTATGGTATTAGTATATATGTTGTAAAATTTTTATTTGTAAAATTCAAAAATTAAAAGTTAGATTAAAAATTTTAGAAACATAAATATATATTTATGGGTAACCTAAGGGTACCTACGGGTTGAGTCAAAAAATGACGGGTAATTTGAGTATGAATAAAATTTTTCACATTTTATTTAAGTGAAAATATAAAGTCCATTGCCTATAAATTTTTGGATACCCAAGAGTACAGTGGATATGGATACTATTTTGCTATGTCTAGCTTCGTTACAGTTTTTTTGGGAATTTCTAGGAAATGTGGAAAGAGATGGTATTGAAAATGGGTCCTCTCCGGAGAACTAAAGGAAAGTTTGGTTATGTTTTTCAAAATAAAATTATAATTAAATATATATTTATTTTTTAAAAAATATTAAAAAGAAAAATTTTAAAATATTCTCTTTTATTTATCATTATCCTCAAAACTTTTCCATTTTTTAATATATACATACATATTATATATATTATTATTTTAACAATAAATAAATCACTTAATTCCACTTTCACCTCAAAAACATAACAAGCAAGCAATGATTTTAACTACTATAGTAAAAAAAAATGTCTCCCATAAAATATAAATAAATATATTAAAACTTCCCAAAATAAATTTCTAATTATTTTTCAAAATATAACAAAAAATCTATTACATTTCCCAACACAACTTTCATGTTCTCTAATATCATTTTCGACATTTATTTTCTCAAAATACATATTAAAATTAAGAAATATATATAACCAAAAATTGCCAAAGTCATCATGGGTGTTTGCTTTGGCATCATGGGTGTCTGATAATTCACAAACTCTATCCTCCTAGATGGAAAAGCAAAGGCTACCTTTGGTTATATTCTCCCAAAATAATTTTATTTTGGGACAATGTAACTAAATA
>JACGDI010001914.1:37175-53968 GCA_014898725.1 Jacaranda copaia
AGTAATTGGTGTTTGGAGATTAGAGTATGCATGCACTTAAAACGAGTTACGGTTGACGAGCCTTTTTTATGATGCCATATCAAAGGTTAGGTACAACAGGAAACTTTAGTAAGTTTTTAAAAATTTGTTTACAAAGTGGCTGCAATTTATTTCGTAATTCCTAAGTTCGTATTTTTTAAAAGATTTAAAAAAATAAAATCAAACTCTTTTCAAAATTATTATTTTAATATGATGTTAATAATTTTCAACTATTAGATCCGTTGTAATAAAAAAAAATTGTACTCTCATAAAAAATTCTATATTGAGCCAAAAAAACTATGACTTTGTTCTCATACGTTTTTCAAAAACTTTTTTCAACCTACAAAAAAATTTCAAAATGAAGGCACATTTCCTAAATTATTTATGTTATTGCTATATAATTCATTTATTGAATAACAAATAAATGAATTAAATTTACTTATTAATTAAATAATATATTAGTTATATTTAATATTTATTAATATAGTAATGAAATATTATATTTATTCATTTGATAAATAACTTAAGATGTTTTAAGTTTATATAATAATTTGATTGTAGGGTGATATTTATTTAATAATATATTTAGTTTAATAAATTAATATTGACATGCTTAAAGTAACATATAAATGAATTAAATTTACTTATTAATTAAATAATATATTAGTGATATTTAATATTTATTAATATATTAATGAAATATAGTATTTATTCATTTAATAAATAACTTAAAATGTTTTAATTTTATATAATAATTTGATTGTAGGGTGATATTTATTTAAAAATATACTCAGTTTAATAAATTAATATTTATATGTTTAAAGTAATTGTTGAGAGAATTCATTAAATTTAAGTAAAATTATTTGACTATTGCTGAGGAATTTATTTACTAAATAATGAGTCAAAGTATGTGACTAACTTATTAAATTAATTTAAAATAACTTGTTATTTATATATTAATTATATTTTATATTTTACGTGTAATTAAATATCACGTTTATTTATTTAATAAATAATTTAAAATGATGTAATTTGTAAGAATATAATACGATATATTTTTTTAATTTGATGAATCTTTATTAAGTTTTATTATATAAATTATTAAAAAGTTATTTTATTTAAATAACTAACTAAGTTTTGGTATGAAGAGTCGAAATGTTTGTAGTTGATTACTTGACCAAATTATCCATATACGATACTTTATGCAACTTAATATTTTTGAATTTATATTTTAAAATTTATACGAGAAAGAATGAATATAGATAGTAGTTATTTACCTTTACTATTATATAATATCAAAATATTATAAATAATTATAAATTATTTATAATTTAGACTACATAATGACAATGTGCAAAATTCATAGTCATATATAACAATTTTATGAAAAATATTTAGTAATTATAATTCCTTCGAATTCTAAGAAACTTACACTGAATTTTAAAATTCAATTTATAATCAACTCTAAACTTCATTTTGAAGGGAATGAAAAGATGAAATTAAAACCACATGGTTACTTACAATATATTCTATGTAAAGTTTTAAATTTTGAATATTCGTATTACATAGAAATAGTTGCAATTTACTGTATGGATATTTAAGATAAAAGTAAAATTTTATTTACATTATGTTCTCGTTTGAGAAATTTATCATTAAAAATTTAGATGAACTTATGAATTTAGTGAAAACTGAAAATTATTTTTTTAATAGTTTCAAATTTTAATATCTAACAAATTTCTAGCTTTGAAATTTTAGAAATTAATTATAGAATTCAAGGTTATAAAACTAAAGAAATATAATTTTTCAAAGTTGGACTAGTGTACAAACTTTTCCAAAATTAATTAAGAATACAAAATTAGAAAATAAATCAAATAAAATAATACTTTAGAAAAGCAGAGAAAACCAAAAAAATAAAATAAAAATGAAGGAAGAAGGTGTGCTCGGGTTGGCCGGGGGTGCAAATGTCGGATGGCATACACTTAATTCCAAAATCATCACTTAGCATGGTTAGTAAAGAAGAGAACCTGACAGAGCTAACTGCGCTTCGTAAATCGAAGAGGGCTTCGCTTCTAGCTGCAGCTAGGGCGGAATATCTTAGCCGAAAGGCGAGGCGGGCTGCCCAATTCGATTCCAACCAGTTCTTTACGCTATTTAGGATTAGGAAGGAAGGGAGAGATAACATGCTTGCGATCGGCTAATGATTAAGCCGCCCTTTCTATAGTTAGGTTGATCCGATCAACAATACCTTAAAAAATAATAAATCTCAACCACATCCAAACATTTTTCAAAAATTAAACAATAAAACTTCTTCCTTTCAATCTAAAATCGTGGAAAATTTTAATAAGTAATAGTTAAGCTATACAAAATACACATTATTAGAATTAAGGTGTCGCTATCCCAGATAGAGAGCTCTTTACTTTTGGTATATAAACTTATTCTCAAATTAATATGTATACCTATTTAATTACTTACTTCTAATATATTATATCTAAATTTAATTTTGTGAACATTCAAATTGTAGAAATAGTTGATTAAATGCTAAGAGTTCGTATTTAAGTTATTTTTTTATTTATAGAGCTTACTAGAAAGCAACACTCTTGACATTTATAACTTTTAACTGTAAATATATTTATATTTTTAAATAGATTCTACCGATTTCATTTTATTTATAATTACATACTATTTTATAAATTAAATAAACATTATGACTACAACTATTGATACATAAATATTTAATTCTTTTATTATAATATAAAAATTAATAATTTTAATACTATTTTATGAGTATATTTTATGAAATATCGGTTTTCAGGATCCAAATTTATTTAAAACTAAAAATTTTGTATTTGTAAACTATTATTTAAATACAAGACACATTATACTAACATGTGTATATATATAATTAAATGTAGTTATAATATATGAATATTTTATTATCCGACTGTTGAAAGTTGTTAAACTAATTTTACCATCAAATATTAAGAACATAGAACTCCTCCAATTAGATAATACATTTAATAATATGTATATATATTATATATTATATGTGTTTTATATTAAAATAAGAAGTTAATATTATAATACCTGATATATATTATATGAAAACTAAAATAGAACTCCACCTCCCAATGATTAAATATCAAATTATCGTTTCCTTATTAAGAAATAGAAATTTGATAAATGAATACTTATAAATTAATTGATATATAAATCTTTAATTTATTAAATTGTTTAAATTTAATTATTTTTATAATGATATTCTTTACATATGTAAAATATTTTTAGATAAAATCATATATATAATTTAATAAATAATTTAATTCGAGAAAATTATTTTAATATAAATAGTTACTTCTTACAATATCTATAAACTCTCAATTTTTACGTTTATCTTGACAAGATTTTTTATTTAAATCATTTTAGTTGTTTAGTAATATAATAATGGAGAACTCATTTTCAATTATTTGAAGTAAATTACAAGGGACATATATAGCTGACATAAATTTTCAAAGGTTTGATAGAGATAACCATTTAAATAACAAATGATATCAAATTTTTATATTTGTCACTATATTTTTTTACACAATTTTGTTTTTATATACATTTATTTTTATGTTTTTTATTATAATAATTCATAAAAGAATATTTTCATGTATGCAAATACTAATAGTTGGATTAGTAGTGCCATGTCACGTTAAAAAAATTTGATTGAAAGTTAGTACCCATTAAATAATTTGTACATTTTATATTAATAAATAAAGCTACACGAGAGATTGATATTTTATTTTTAATTGAATATTAAAAATTTACTTATTATTTTATTACTACCCATTTACATAATACATTTATTTAATAATTGAAAATATAATAAAATAACTATATAAGTAAAAAATAAATTTTACTTATAAGAGTTATTTGGAATATTAAGAAGTATTTTAGTTTATAAAACACTGTATTTTGTAAACCACTTACTAAATTGGTGATTAAATAATAATTGAATGTAAACTATTTTCATAGGTGAGTATAAAAAGGTTAACATTTTAAAATTTTCAAATGTCATGAAAATTGTAACTATGATATATATTATCAAGAAATCGTACAAAAAAGTTTTATAGTTAAAATAAATTATTTGCTTATTATATCAAAATGTGTATGTATAAATATATATCTAATATAAAAAGCGTATTAAGTAATGTTCTTCTCTATTTTTATTTCTAAATTCTTTTATTTATTTTTTATAATTTTATCATTATTCTTTCATAATTTTATGAATATTAAATTTATTTTTAATGCATCACATCGAATAAAAGTAGATAGTTTTTTATTATTACATATTTGTTTTTATTTACGAGATGCACACACTCTATTATCCTATATTACTTTTTAATGAAATTAAGTTACACTTAACATAAGTATCTACTTATCATTTAAAAATAATTAAAATATATACTAAAAGATAGATCTTTTATGCATAAGAAAATATAGATTTTATAAATTTCCACTCCTTTTTCACCATACTCAATATTTTTTAATAAATTATCTAAATTCACTTTCACTTTTAAATCTAAATAATAACTAATTTTTTACTAATTTCCTGAAAAAACGAAAATAAAATGGAAACACCACCAAACTTGCTCTGAGTTTGCAATTGAAGAGTCGACCTGGTTCCTGCGAGTCAACTAATTAACCTGCAAAACAGTAAAATTTAGACGCTTCAGTGAAGATCCTCAGCAGCTTACGGATGTTGTTATCACACAGATTACAGAGCTATGAAGCAGCAGCTGCTCTTTGCCTTCAAATTCGTTGCGCTAACCAGCGTGTATCTGTTCACGCGCTCTCGCACACCCGCAAACAAGCTCAGAAATCCCGAAAAATCAATAGCAGTATTATTCCTCCTGGAAAATCTGAAGTGGGTTTTGCTCTACAATGCCAATTTGATCCTCAACGCCAACAATCAGGTCGAAATGCTAGAGAACGATATCCGCATTTTCAAAGCGTTCCTCAAGGACTCCAGGAAAATAAGCAAAAAAGATGAGGCCGTAGAAGAGCTGGTGGGGCAGATCCAGGATGTGGTGTGTGAAGCTGAAGATATAATCGTCGTGTTTGCAAATCAGGAGGGGGAAAACAGGTCCCGAAATTTCCTCCAGAGAGCTTTTGGTGGGCCGATGAAACTCATCAGCGTCGCCAAAGAAGTTAGGGCTATCAGTTCAAAGGTGAAAACTATATATGATAAGAGTAGAGTTGTTTGTGTCACCCGGCGGAACGGAGCGGCGGCGCCCGAAGAAGCCATGGAGGAGGAGAAAAAGATATATCCGCTTTAGGTCTGAGTTTTGATTAAGATTTATATAATGTATTAATTGATGTTATTCTCTTGATTGACCTTAATTAATCTGGAGTAAGCAAGATTTTAGCTTAGCAGAATTTAATAATTTAATTTTTTTTTTTAAGATGATGAATAATTTTTGTTCCAAGATTAAAATCATGTTCTTTTCTTCTAGAAAAAACTGACTAGTCTCTCAATATTAAATTTTTCTGTAGAATGGAATGGTTCAACGACGACTTTTAGAAATTACAAACGAAAATGATCACGCGTCAACCATTTTTTTTTTTAATACTGCTGTTTTTAATGGGGAAGTACCCTTGGGATAAGAAAATCATCCCAGATCTTTATTCTGGTTTACAATAGAACACAGCTTGAAGCATGAATCTGTATCAAGTATCACTTGCCTTGCTATTTCTCTGCCTCTTCAACGCATTTATATCAGCTAGTAACAATCCGACTGACTTCACAGGTGATTTTTCAGTTAATTGTGGCTCAAGTGGCACTTCTGCAGCACAAAACGGCAGGATATGGCATGGAGATATAAAGCCAAAATTATCTTCCTTGCTGCAAATA
Organism: Jacaranda copaia; assembly: GCA_014898725.1. NCBI lineage: Eukaryota > Viridiplantae > Streptophyta > Magnoliopsida > Lamiales > Bignoniaceae > Jacaranda > Jacaranda copaia. The sequence continues at coordinate 43,090 of JACGDI010001914.1, forward strand.
AAGGGTTTATCAACTGCCTCAAGTGTCATGCATAAGTTGATCCCTGCAAATGATCCTGTTCCATACAAAACAGCACGACTATCTCGATCTCAATTCTCTTATGCATTTCAGGTCAATCCAGGTCAGAAAATTATCCGCCTGCACTTTAATCCAGCTCCATACAGAGGCTTTAAAAGGTTCAAGGATTTATTTGCTGTTGAAGCTGCTCCTTTCACCCTGCTTAGCAATTTTAGTGCTTCCCTTACTGCTCATGCTCTTGGTGTTAATTCTTTTGTCAAGGAGTTTGTTATAAACATGGAAGAAAGTCAAGAATTCAGCATAGTTTTCACGCCTGCAAGTAGTGAATTACTAGATACATATGCTTTCATAAATGGGATTGAGATTATTTCCGTGCCTGCCAGTCTTTCCTACTTTCACAGGGGAGATATTGGAATCAAGGTGGTTGGGAAGTCTCTGGTTTATGTTGATAACACCACTGCGCTTGAAATAATCCGGCGACTAAATATTAAAGACGATTCTGTTTCCTCAGCTGGTGATATTGATGACATGTTTGGAATGTGGGAAACAGTTCCTAAGCGAAAAGCAAGCAGGATTAATACTGTTAGCTGGAAAATATCTGTGGATGTGGGATTCAAGTACTTGGTCAGGCTTCATTTCTCTAAGCTAGGATTCAAGATGGCAGAGATCGGTGGCGTTATTTTTAAAGTCTGCATTAATGAAATGATTGCTGATACTAGTATTGACATAATCAGAGAAAAGGATGATGAAAATAGCATCCCTGGTTATAGGGACTATATGGTGATGATGAAAGGGAGTAAACAAGAGGGTAAACGGGATCTCTTGATTTGCCTGCAATCAAATGATGAATTCTTGGGTGGAAATGGACCCCTTAAAGGATTTGAGATCATTAAGTTAAGCAATCCTGACAATAGTCTTGCAAGTCCAAATCCGATGCCTGTGGTGCAGGAGTCATCATACAGGACTATCCAAAATTTACTCCAAGTTCTTGGCTACAAAAATGTGATTGCATCTGTTCCAATAGCAATATTTGCTCTAGTAAACACCATTATTTATACATTGCAACATATTTGGGAAGCTAGCAAGACAGAGGAGGAAAACAAGCCATCAGCCAGGGCTGAACGACTTTGTCGCCGGTTTTCACTGGCTGAGATTCAATTAGCCACCAGAAATTTTAGTGATGCACATTTCATTGGAAAGGGTGGATTTGGTAAAGTTTACAAAGGCCACATTGATAATGGGAGAGAGACTATGGCCATAAAGCGGCTAAAATCAAGTTCCAAGCAAGGGGCACGCGAGTTTTTGACTGAGATTGAAACATTAACTGAGCTCCGGCATGTTAATCTAGTCTCTCTAATTGGCTACTGCAATGAGAACGGGGAAATGATTCTTGTTTATGAGTATATGGCCCACGGGACACTCGCTGACCACCTTTACAAATTTGCAAGGAACAATGGTAACAGCTCATCTCTGACGTGGGAGCAACGGCTTAATATATGCATTGGAGCTGCTCGAGGACTAGACTATCTGCACACTGGCCAATCATTCATACATCGCGATGTAAAGGCTTCAAATATCTTGCTTGATGAAAATCTCAGAGCTAAAGTTTCTGACTTTGGCTTGGCCAAACCTTTAAGTAGAAGTGAGTTACAGAGTCATGTTAGCACAAAAGTAAAAGGCACATTTGGGTACTTCGACCCAAATTATCTCACCACCGGTAAACTAACCAAGAAAAGTGACACATATGCCTTTGGGGTGGTATTGTTGGAAGTATTAACTGGGAGACCCGCGTTGGATCCAATAGCTGCTAAGGATGAGCGGATGCTGACCAAGTGGGCTCAAGAAAACATTAGTAAGGGAAAAGTTGATCATATTGTAGCTTCAAATCTGAAGGGCAAGATATCAAAAGATAGCCTAAAGGCATTTGTGGGCATTGCTGAAAGATGCTTGGATGATGAACCAAAGAAACGGCCAACAATGACTCAAGTTGTGCTACAACTCGAGATTGCACTTGAGCAGCAAGAGAGCTCCAAATCTCCAGTAAAGGTGGGTGACTACAAAAACTGATGAAAAATTTTGGTGTGTGCTGTCTTATTAGCCCACACAAGGCATTTGATCAAATATCTGAACACGTGTTTTGTTTACGTTGTTATTGCAGATGGGAGAGTACCCTTCCACTGAAGTAACAAGAAGAAATTTTGCTCAATTATTAAAAGTAGAAGCCATGGATGCAATCTCTGATGGTATTTACTTTATGGCCTTTTCTATAGTTAATAGATATAAAGATTTTTGTACTTTGGAAAAATAATAATCTGTGCATCCACCATTGTATTAATTTCAGGTAAGTTTAATGAAGCCAAATATCATCTAACGGAAGCCATCATGTGGAATCCAAAGTCGGCAATATTATATGCAAATAGAGGTAATTCTGAAGCATGCAAACCACCTCAATTTATTTCAAATGTTAAGGATGTTGTTCATCAGAAATGTCCTCTTGCAGCAAGCGTCTTTCTCAAACTGGGGAAACCAAATGATGCAATCCAAGATGCTGATGCAGCTTTACTGGTATATGTGTTTTATTTGCTACTTATTCAGTGGCTTTGAGGAATTGGATTACTGATGCTTGCCTGAGTGGTTGGTCTCCTTGAACGAAATGATGATTTAACTGTATGATCATATATATCAGATCAACCCCAATTTTGCAAAAGGATATAAAGCACGGGGGATGGCAAGAGAAATGCTGGGCTTATGGGAAGAGGCGGCTCATGATTTGCATGTGGCATCAAAGTTGGATTTTGATGAGGAGATCGGCTTGGTGCTCAAAAAGGTCAATTTACTAAAGAACTAGGCTGAATTTGTGCCTAATTTATGGACTTCATTTTCATTTTTTGTTTAGTTACAAAAATGAATTCCAACATTTTAGTGTTTTAACAGCTGTTGCTAAAAACTTTTCAGGTTGAACCCAATGCAAATAAAATTCAAGGGTATCGCAGAAAATATGAACACTTGCGGAAAGAAAATGAGCTGACGAAAATGCAGCTTGAAAAACGGAGTTTCCAGGTATTTTCCTTATTGTAGCTCATAAGTTAGTTCTCTTTACTATAATAAGCCCTTCTCATCATTGTCCAGTTGCTTCCTCCATATAAAATAATTTAACATTTAGGGCCTGTTTGCTTTTACATTTTCAAAGGGCCTTTCTATTTGAAATTTTTTTAATTTTTTCTATCTTATGTACTATTCTATTGTCACATAAATCTTCAAATTCGATTTTGACCTGAAACGGCCGCTATAGTTTCAAAATAATTGAGACATAAGCGTGAATTTGAAAAACAACTCTTTTTGAAGTATTAAAAAGAAAAATAAAAAAACGCTACTAAATTTTTATCTTTGTACCTATCCTAATAATCTACAGAACATCTGAATACATTTTTTCATTTTCCAATTTCAACCTATAACTACTTCCTCACTTCATGAAAACGCTAATAGAAACAGAAATAAAACCATCCATGCTTTTGGTCTTTGTTCATCAGGTTGTATGTCTAACCAGACATTACAAAATTTTATAATTGCATTTTTTATAACTGGTTTCATTCCTTATGTTCTATATATAGTTCTAAATGAGTTATCAGTTTCTTTTGATTTTGTCGCAGGATACTGAAGCTGCTTCTGTTTTAAAAGATGGTATGAGAAGTAAAAGAAAAGAACATATGGGTGAATATGGTTTTAATATGTTTTTCTTTCTCCTCTCTCTTATTGTTCTCATTTTCGTTGCAGGACAAGTAATCAGGATCCGCTCTTTTAGCGAGTTAAAAACTAAGTTGAATGCTGCTGCCAAGACACCACGACGGCTTGCAATAATCTACTTCACTGCAACGTGGTGTGGCCCTTGTCGTTTCATTTCTCCAGTATACTCAGCCTTAGCAGGGAAGTACCCAAAAGTCGTGTTTCTAAAAGTTGATATGGATGAGGCAACAAATGCGGCTGCTGAGTGGAATGTTAGCAATGTCCCAAGTTTCTTCTTCGTGAAAAATGGCAGAGAGGTTGATATATTAGTTGGAGCCGATCAAAATTCACTTGAAACCAAGATTGCCCAGCATGCTGAATCGATTGCCTTTTAATGTTTGCAGCATTCTTACTCCTTGCAACCTATCTTCTTAGCGCTTTGAGTATTCTTCTGTAAATAAATGTACAAGTACAAAACTACTCTCTTTTTCTACTCTCTTATTTTCTTTACTTCTATCTTTTCTTATGTTAAGATTGATTAATACCCATATCAGTTGAAAGCCCAAAATGTAAAGAGCCCTTTGTATATTTTACAGAGAGGTAAGTTATATATGGGACAAACATTGTCTATAAGCCTGTGCTTACGTTGCTAGGGACAAATGGTTTGACTAATAGATCTGTAATATAATTCTCTACCAACTGTAATTTGTTGCAGCACTATTCTTGAAATGAGAAGACGTATGATGTGTGTCGTATGAGCAGATTTTCTACCTTAGGTTCATCATCAACTGTAGATCCAGAAGAACCTTCGCTTTTTGGGTATAAGTGTCTGAAAATTGCAACAATAAGGGTTGTGCTTTACTGTAATTGATGTGTAAATTTATGGTGTTGTTTGGACGTCTCAGTAGCATTTCCAAAAAACAGGTGGGGGCTGTAGAAGTGTGACAAAGGTAGACATAAAAAATTGAGATAATTTTGTACGTGTGAAGTAAGCAGATTCAAGGGCTTGGAGTGCCTGAAATAAACTTTTGCTGATGCCAGGTAATGAGGTTAAGCTTTTACTAATATTAAGAAACGAGGTTTCAATGTAGAGTTGTTCATTTTGCTGGAGGGTTTGAATTAACTCATTTTTATTAGAAAGAAAAAGAAAAAAGAATTCAAATGTTTTTTTTTCTTTGACACTGAATTCAAATATCAATTTGGTTATTTTGACTTGTGATTAGTTGACCCTAATTCAATCAATAGAATAGTCGACGTACAAGATACCCTCCCACCCCCCACCCCACCAGCGGGACAAAAAAAAAGAAGGAAGAAAAAGAAGATAATCTTAAGTGAAAAGCAAACCCTTTTTTTAAAAAAAATAAAAAAGATTATCCCCAATTTAATCTGAATATCCTCCACAGACTCAAATCCACTCCTCATTTATGGTTAGAATTGATGCAATCAAGATTGTTTCGCCCAACGTTATTCCCACTAGGATCATAGATCCGTGCAACTAAATCCGACGAAGGTGAAAATCAAACATTTTAATTAATGACTTTTTCAACAAGTAAAAATTGGACTCAAGAAAGAGCCCATAAGCACTACATGTGAAAGTCCAAAAGCCCTAAAGAGCCCATAAGTACAACATGTTAAAGCCTAAAAGCCCAAAAGTTGCCCTCCAAAGAATCAATCAGCAAATTCAAATTGATGGCTCAAAAGTGGCCACGCCCAAAAGAAAAGGACAGCCAAAACCATTCCCATGGTATGCATTTGATTTGGGGGAACAAATGATGCCTTTGCCAAACAATAGTTTTGCAATAGCTTCTTTCATTTCAAAGATACGGCGACAGAGATGACTCCACTTCAACCTCATTTTGTTCACACAATAAGGGGCCAATCAAAATTTTGGATGGACTGTCTGATTAACTAATCACCGCCTTCTATTTAACATTAAAATTACATGTAAATCCTCAAACTTTACTTGGTATGATGGCATTTTTGAAAATTTAGCATAATTTTTATTTAAAAATCATATATCAAAAGAGAATATTAAATTATCGTGAGAATATATACTATTGATAATTCAATCAATTAATGAAATTAAAGATTACACAACATTAATTCAATCTTCCTTTAATTTCTATTGAGCTGCGACTACTCAAGATTGATAGTCGACGAAATCAAATGCAATCATGGATAAGTAAGCTGTATGAATATTTTAGAATTAAGCTGTCTCTATTTATAGTTCTTGTTGAGTGCTTTAACAGTTTTTCTATTATGTTTTAATTTTTATAAATGATATAATTCTTTTATCCTTCATAAATATAATATTTGAATACACTGATTGATATATATTCATTTTTCTCCTAAAAATAAAGATTTAAAATTCAAAAATTTTATTTTAAATAATTCAAAATGTAATTTACCAAACAATTGGTACAATCTGATTTCTCAATCCGACTAACAGTATTTCCTTGAGTTAATTCAATTGCAAATTGAAATTCTTTGGGGGCATCTAAAAATTAAATAAACACATAATAAAGAAAGGTTTCATTTCATTTTTATTTTTTTATTTTTTTGAAAAACTTAAGAGTGTCAACAAAAATTATTATTTTTTGATATGATTTGTAAATATCTATGGAAAATAAATGTTATATTTATTGAGTGTAGACCAATATGCAGAACTGTCACAGTACAAAAATTAACAACTCATCCTAAAACCCAATCCACGTGCAGACTTTGCTGCCCTACAATTATAAATTGCTGGGGACAATTTTTCTCTTTTCTTTTTCTTTTCTTTTCTTTTTTTTTTCTGAAAAGGGGCTTTGAAAAACTTTCAATGCTGAAATTTATATTGGGACAAATATGAGAAAGAGGCATAACTTGGAAGAGTGGACGTGGGATTGTCATTAAAATCTGATTGTAGTAATTACGGAAAAAAAGTTGCTGCTGCCAAGTTGCCTTTGATAATTGAAGAATTAGTCATTATTTGTTATTCATCTTCTTCCTTTTTTTTAGGTATAAATATTGGGATTATTTTACATTATGAATATAATTTAATAATGATTATAATAACCAACAATGATTTTTTAACAATTACTAATAATTTATAACCAAGCAACGAGTATTATAAAATTAAAGAAAAATCTAAATTTCTAAGAGATTTGAACAAAAGACATCTTGCAATCTTAAAACCTCAATTTCACTGCTTAAATTAAGATTTGTAGCTCTTACATATATATATATATATATATATATATATAATTTTTACTAATTCCCCAACTACTTTTTATAAGATTTAAATTTACTATTCGTGTTATTGTAAATTTATAACATATTTTCTTTAATACCATCGTATTAGCATGTCAACCTAGATTAATTGTTTAAAATTTTAGGGCTAGTTTGGGTGGATTTTAAGTTATCTAATGATTATTTATTATGTGATAATTTATAAAATTGTTTATTATTGTGTTTTAGTTTAATTGGTATAATAAATAAACTCATGGGGGTAGCAGATTAATTTATCATAGAAATTGTATATATATTTAATATAGGCTTTTAATATTCATGCTAGTTTCAGTATTTATTATCACTTCAACCAAATGAATAATAAAGTGGAATAAAAATATTGTATCCTACCTTATCATCGTAACCAAATTAGCCCTTAGCAGAAAAATGTAAAAGTATTAACTTTTGACATGAAACGATAGAGTATATTGTATCTTAATAACAAATTATGGACATATTTTTGGCTTACCGCTCATAGATTAAGCAATAATAATTTGTCCTTCCCTAGTGGTAGTTTCATATTTATTGAGCGGTTAATTAGTCTAATATCATTCTTCTTAACAAACTTTGAGTATGTGTATATATATGTATGTATATGTTTGTACGTGTGTACGTATACATATCTAAATATTTTTTAAAAAAAATCTGAAAATCTCTTAACACATATGGCAAACAGCCCCAAAATGGGCCATTGTAAGACAAATTATAAAAATACCATCACTCATAATTGTAGAAAATAATGTGATGGTAATGGGGGCCCATGACACCAATCGGCCCATCACTCAGTTGGGTCCTCAAGCCCAAAAATCTTGAAGGCCCAAAAACATGGGCTAAAGCCTAAATGTATAGCTAAATTAAATCTATTAATGGTAACTTAGTGTCATCCAAACGCGAATCTAATTAGCAATTTGTGTACCTAAAGTCAACACAAGAGCCTAACATCCATAGATGTCGATACATACTCGAGTTCAATGAATATCAAAATCCCAATACAAAAAAAGAAAAAATAAATAATTTTTCCATTTTTGTCCCATGTAAATATAACATTTATAAATTTTCGTTAAATTTAAATTTTTGACATTGTCTTATAGTTTATTAATCAAAATTAAATATATAGATTGTAACCCTTTATTTCGCATTTAATATTAGTTCATAAGTAAGATATTATACATTATTACATTTGACATTTTTTTTATTTTTTTGTTAGTACACCTTTTATTTTTGAACTAATCTTCAAAAGCTAAGGCCCAATGTCAAAAACAAATTATGAACGTTAGGCCAATTGAATTGTCAATTTATCTACTGGTGCTACCCTCACTTATATATGTAAGGTTCAATGTTTGAACCCTAGTGAAGTCTAGGTGCTTATGTGCATTTTTTGTGATGTTTTTTTATCAAAGTAGAAACTACCAAGGAACTGCACTGAATATGGAATCGTCGAATACACAAGTTATGCCTAATATGTGAACAAAAAAAAACTATTGAAATTGTAATCAATGAAAATTCTTAGTTTCATATTCAACCCATTTATTTCTAATTATGGATATTTATAATCAAACATTATTTATTAATTAATTCAATGAAGTAAAAATTCTAAAATCCTAAAACGTGTTTTGTCAAAACTTGGTTACAATCATCTTAATTCTTAAACCCTCCAAGGGGAAAAGGCATAACTATTTGTAAAGCATTTGCTTGTTTTGAGCAAAGATGTGTCTATGAACAATTAAGAGTCGTGCATGTTTGGTTATGACTAAAAAAGCCTTTCTCAAAGGTTATGACTAAATTGAAAGGGTTTATACTATTATAAATACACGAGTATCTCCAAACAAAAGGTGTATGGTGTATATATATGTGTGTATACACACACACATACATGCATACATATTAAATGGATTCAAAATTTTAACTTCACACATATATTAAGCCAATGGGCTAGATGACATGTTCTTATATTCATATATTTGATGTTTAAATTTGAACTCTAAATGTGTGGGTAAATATATAAAATAAGTATATAGGTATCTCCAAGCAAGTAGAGCGACAAACATTTTGATATGTTTTTTTCAAAAATTAAATTCAAATGTTGATTTAACCCTCGAGAAGTTATTGTTGGATAAATTCTGGTGTTTGTTTATGTGTTATAGGTCTAAAATTAAAAATTTTGTGAAGATTTAATTGGTGGGAAAAATTAAATACGTGTAAAATTGTATCGTACCTTATGGTATGAATGGTTACTATAACAAAAGCCTTAGTAAGTTTAATAGCTTGTGAAATGGACAAATTTAATTTGTGATGATTAATTCATGTATATATCTTTGAAGTATGAGCTCATTATGAAGCCAATGTATTTTTCAATTGCATGCTTTAATTGGCTTTTAATTTTCATTTGCAATCAATAAAAATTAAATTCCCATAGAACCATTAAATATTTAATGATTACTTAACAAAATATCCAAATGAACATTTTAAAAAGATTAATATATTGGTAAGTACACTGCCTCCATAACGGATCCATCTCATAATATTAGAAATTAATGATGTCACTCTATTGATATCTAAAACTTTATTACAACAAATATTCTTTACCTAAGATCATGTATTATATTGGAATTCCCCAATCAATTACTATTCTACCACATATGTATTTTTCTTTTTGAAAAAAAAAATTAAAATTATATATATCATTAAAAATTAAACCAAAAATTCTCAATCATGGTGGAGCTGTGGACAATTGAAGGGTTTCACCCAAAAATGGGTGCAAACTTTGACTTTTTTGGGTAGATTTTCCGTTATAATTTTTAATTTTTCCCATTCATTCTTGAAAAGTGTGTAAAATTAAATATACATGGCAAAAAATATTGAAACAGAAAAGGACATATTTGTCATTCCACATTGCCCACGGCGGGGAAATTTCCCCGGCGGGTGGCGTTACTTTCTGTTTTTACCATCCTTAGAATAAAAGCTCCAAACTGTACACACCGGGGAATGAGTTATCATTTTGTATCCACCAATAACTACTACCAATTGTACCTTTCTTCCTCTCTATTTTTCATTTCTTTTTTCAAAATGATAAATAAGTTAATACAATAAAAAAAATATTTTTTATGGTATTCTTTTATTTTCTATTCACAAGTGCTTGAAATCAAAATTTAAATTTCAAATTTGTCGTTGATGATATCTTTCAATCAATTAACTAATGATTATGTAATTTTTTGATATATATATATATACACAGTTGAATTAGATATATGACATCCAATGTCATGTCTATTTTCTTTGAAGAAAAATAAATGGAATTTAAATTTTTATACCATCCATTAAGATTTTTTTCCTAAAAATTCTAAATCAAAACATTACATAGAATTTTAATTTGCAACCTAATTTATTTTTGTAAGAAAAAATTTTTTCACCTTTTTAACTCCATTCACTCCTGCACAAATATATATTGAATATAAAGAAGTATTTTGGCTACCATCATAATTTTTGAAAAAATGTATCCTACACTAAATAATCTTTTTTAACTATATACAAGACATTAACATTAGAGCCATTAATCAATGACAATCTTTCCATTTTTGTAAGTGAAATCATCAAAAATAAACATATTTTGTCATAACATGAAATAAATAACATTTTTCAAAAAGTTATAAACACAATATATAAAAGGAAAAAAAAATACCCCACTCTTGAATATCAAGAGTTTGAAGGATTCAAGAAAATTTACAAATGGCCTCTCATCACTCCCTCAAACGATTCAAGAATTCAAACCCCTCCCCCACGCCACCCCCCTCTTTATTGCACCCTTATTTCTCTAACCGTGTGATCAGAAAACCATAAATCCGTCGGTTACAAGTTTACAACACGCACA